>CAJVPP010000406.1:0-33336 GCA_910592005.1 Funneliformis mosseae | reverse complement strand
TAAACTATTAGAAAATATAACACAAACAAGTTCTTAATAAAATAGACTACAAAAGTATATTAAATAAATATCATTTCACTTTAATTAAAAAATAATGCATATATAACAATGTTAATGCTTTTTAATTGTATTTATACCAGCTTATAAATTTATTTGTTATCTATCACAATTGGCCTTGTAAAAAAAAAAAAATTTATATAATAAAAGTCTCAATTGTATCTAAATGTAAAATCGATCTGAAACAAGAATCTTACCAACCCAAAACTATATAATTTGATTTTTTCTAATTTCCTAATACAATAACAGATAATATTATACTAATAATTAATAAGATCGGGTTACTTTTAATAATAAGATCGGATTACATATAATAAAATTCTTAAAATCAAAGTTTGATATAAAAAAATGAGCAATATACCCACTAATCCTAAGACCCTTCGAAAGCGTAAAGAAAAAGACAATAAGACAAATGAATAACGCAAAGAACGTCTTGCATGTGATCAGGAAAGAAAACAGAAAAAATGAGCAGATGAATCATCAAAAGATCGTGAGGACAGGCTTACAAGCATATGAGAATGAAAAATAGAAAAAGTTCAGATGAGATCACTGAGGAACGTGAGATTTGTCTTAGACTTGAGAATGAGCGTAAACGTAAAGTATGCCTTCAAAACCTACAAATCCATAATGTATCTGTAGCGCGAAATCAAAGTAGAGATGACTCACCCATAAATGACAGACCACTCTCAGCCACAACTATTAGCGAAGAAGACCATAGTTTATTGCAGAAATCCCGCAATAAAATAGCTAACATTAGGTATAAATTTTGTCTCGTATGCAACGAGCGAATTCTGTTAATGACGATTGTCAAGCAAATGTGCTAGCGTTATTACACAGAAAAGAAATCACCAAAGAAGTTTTTAGGCAAAAACAATATGGATCCTGGAGACGTACCAGAAGAATTAAAAGGTCTTACGGAGATCGAAGAGATATTAATCACCTAAGTTTTCACGATAATGTCAATATATTAACTCCGAGGAGATCAAAATGCCTACAGGGAAAATGTCATAAACTTTCCCTAAAACATATAAGAATTCACAAATCAGCTTTCGCGATATCCATCGTCATTAGAAATATTCTTAGTGTGACAGAAGTCAGCAAATGATCTAGCAAGTTTCAGGAATTTCATTATACATCGCGAAAAAATTGCTAGAGCCCTATTTTGGTTAAAAGAAATAACATTTACTATAAAGACAATATCATTAACAACAAAATTATCCAATCGTTACTCGTAAACGGATCTATCAGTAGTCAGCTTAAGCAGGTTCCTGATGAAACAACAGATGATATATCAGATGACGAAGGAAATGAAAACGAACAAATATCACGTTCGTTCGTACCATCTCTGCCTTTAATATAGCATAAAGATGATGCCATTAACAATACACTTAACTGCGTGCAAAGTAACGATTCTTCTTTGATTTAGCCAGAGATCGAAGGCATTCCTGTCAATAAATTTAGTACACTCAGATATATGGCAAGAGCATTTTCAACTCTTTATCCATATGGATGTGGTGATCTTCATTTTGAACAGCCTTAAGATATCAAACCAGCAGAATATTTTAAGCATTTGTTGTGATATAAAGACAGAAGGTTCGCAAGACATTTTAGGTGGAGGTATTTTGCTTTAAACTCTACAATGAGATAGAGGGCTTTACAAGAAGGAAAGGTTTACGTTAGTCAGCACTTAAGCGAAGGGTAACTTGATGTTGTAGACATTCAGAAAATAATTAGCAACGGAGACAATCAAATAGCAGATCGGATAATGAGATATAGGGAAGGGTTACGTGGTTTGAAACAGTTTTAGATGGCTAGACGTTACGAGTTATCAGATATGGTTAAGCAGATGGGTCATCAAGGACTGATATTTTTCACCTTTAACACGGCTGATTTCACTGGCCTGAACTCTATCAATTAATGCCAGATGACAGGGAAGATTCAGATTTTGCAAAGCGTCGTATGAAGAACATTGTAGAGAATCCACATGTTGCTTCTTAGTTCTTTGATAAACGTTTTGAAACATTCTTCCATAATGTGTTAGTACCTCAATGGAATCTGAAAGATTAGTGGTTCTGATATAAGTGGCAGTATCAGGGAAGCGTACATGTGCACAGTATAGGAAAGGTACAGAATACGCCTGTAATCAATTAGAAGCAATTAAAAGAAAACCAAGAAAATGAAGGAGAAATAGACAATATAATATGATATATAGATTTAATAGTTACCACAGTCAATCCGGAAATTAACGCAGCTATATCAGAACAACACCCATGCCAAAAACGTGGTGATGAAATAGACGACAGTTCACAAGATTACATTGAACTGATCAATAAACTACAGCAACACACACGTTGTAGCCCTTCATATTGTCTTAGAGTCGACAGAAGAATGCGTTAATAAAAGTGCAGATTTGGATATCCTATGGATCACAGCGACAGTACATTCATATGTAACAATAATAATGGGCAGCCTGAGCTCATTACAGCGAAAAATGATCCAATTCTTAATCTGCACAGCTGACTCTAATTGCAGAGTTGGCGTGCTAATATCGACCTAAAGCTGGTTCTCAGAATCTACGCGGCCTTATATTATATTTCTAAATATGCCAGCAAGGCAGAACCTTGGTCAATGGCTCTTACGGAGATATTTAGTCAGATTCTTAACAATAGCAATCCTGAAGAAGCTTCGCTTGCATCGATCTAAAAACTTCTTCTCAATAGCGTTTTAGAACGAGATATCTCGGCTCAAGAAACCTGTCACCTACTTCTTAGTATTCCTCTTTACCATTCAAGTCGTACATTCGTTTCATTAAATCTTAAGGATAAAGCTGCTAGATGGATTCGTAGCACAGGTAGCAGAGACAATGAAGAAGGTTTTACCAATGTCAGAAATGCAGGTCGTATGGCAAAATCGGCTATCAACAAATACTGGAATCGACCTGAAAAGCTTGAAGAATTTTCATTGTTTAAATTATATTTAACACATAAAAATGTTGGTGAAAAATGGAAAATATGCAAGAAAGAAAACATTGTATGTATATGGCTACGATCATTACCTCTTCGTAATGGTGATCAGTAGGAGGAGTTCTGCTAAGTAAAGGTCATTCTTCACGTTAAGCATCAAAGCCTTGAACAACTGACTGAAAATAATAATTTCGCTTGGTCAACACTTTATAGCCAACATGTTGATACGATCAACAATGATCCAACTAACATGCTTGGTCAGCCTGAAGATGAAGAAGATGAATTAAATGATAATGAAAGCTAAGAAGAGATCAAAGACGAAGAGGAGGAGGAATTTCGATTCAATTGGATGCAACTTGTCGAGATGAGACCAAATTCGAGGATACTGTCTTCATCTGATCTAGGATCTCGAGATATAGATCAGAATCATGATTGGATTAATAATGCTTAACAATATTATTCTAACATTAACATAACAAGCGTTAGCGATTTCGTGCAGCAAGTTTCAAGTAATGATAGAAATAATATTAGAGAAGATGATACCGATTTTATTGATCCTCAGACACTAAATGAGAATCAAAAAAAAGTTTTTGAGCGCATAGAATCACATTACAACAAAATTCTAAATGGTATTCAAGTAGAAGCATTAAGAATCATAATAATGGGAACTGCGAGTACTGGAAAGTCTTACCTCATCAAGGCAATTTGAGCAAGACTTCGCGTAATGGTAGGTAGTGGATCTAAACATCTGACACTTGTGATTGTACCCACAGGAGTTGTAGCCTTCAATATCAATAGTATAATGATTCATTCGACACTTTCCATACTAATAATGAATAAAAATAATTATGATCTAGATGGTAAACGACTGAAATAACTGCAAGAAAGGTTACAAAATATAACCTATCTCATTATCGACGAAAAAAGCATGGTTGGACGGCGAATGATTAGTTTAATTGACATGAGGTTGAGGCAAGCATTTTCAGAAAGCAAGAACGAACCTTTTAGAGGTCAGTCTATAATAATGTTTGATTATTTCGGACAGCTTCCACCAGTGCTCGACCTTCCAATGTATGCTAACCGTATGTCGCATGATCTTATTTCTAATAATGGCATTGCATCATACAAATAATTTAGAGAAGCATACAAACTTGATGTGGTTCAAAGGCAATCAGGTGACTCTGAAGAACAGCAGACCTTTAGAGACTTATTTCTAAGAATGAGAGAGGGTGAATGCAGTCTTGATGATTGGAAAAAGCTTAGTATAAGATTTAAAGGAAAACTCGACAAAACTGAACAGGATCAGTATTCAGATTCCATCTTTATCCTTATAAAGTGGGATAATGTAGACAAAGTAAACATAAAGATGCTCAGCTCGTTGAACAGACCAGTAACAAAGATTAAAGGAACTTGAGATTCAACTGTTACTGGCAAAAAAGACTCGCGTAATGCTTACGGCAAATTTATGGACTGAAGCCAGTTTAGTTAATGGTGCAATGAAAACTGTACAAGACATTCTATTTGAGAAACAGGGACCACTTTCACTTCCTATAGCAGTTTTTATCAAGTTCGATCATTATGAAGGATCTACTATCACAAAAATTGGAGATGTCAACGTTGTTCCGATCGTATCTATTAAATGCATCTGGAAATCTAAATCTAGAACGGCTTGTTCTCAGCTTCAAATTCCAATATGTCTCGCGTGGACAATAACAGTCCACAAGAGTTAGGGACTCACTTTGGCAAGAACTAAAATAGATCTCAGAAGTCGAGAATTCGCAGTGGGTCTTTCGTTTGTTGTGGTATTGAGGGTCTGTTCTCTTAGAGATATTTTCTTTAAGCAGTTTATCTTCGACAGGCTTCAACGAATAAAGGCTTGCAAAAGACTTCAAGAAAGAAAAGACGAAGAAGAGCATCTACTTTCTTTAATACTTCAAGAACAGGATTAATATATTAGTGCAAAGGAAAAAAAAAACAAATCGTACAAAAAGGGGGTTTTTTTTCACACATTTAGTAACGATAGATTTAGCGGTATTTTTTGCCGTACAATGAGAAGTATTTTTTTTGATATATAATAACCAAAGAACGCATAAATTAAAAAGTATATAATTTTTTTGTTTGTTTTTCAAAAAGTTTAAAATTTGGTTATTATTTTTTTTTAATAAAATACATGTATGTCGTATTTCTATTTTTGTTAATTTCATGATTCGTTATGAAACAGTAGGAATGAATCACATAGCATCTACTCATAGGTTGAGCAGGCAGACATCGGGACACTTTGCGTAGACATATATAGTCCTTCACTTTGTTCTAGACTAATTACTATGTAAGCATATATAAAGGTAATTAATTACCACGCTCTCATTATTTTCTTTATTAACCTTCTTTTCCTGTAGTAGTATACAAAGAAAGGTGTGTGAGTAAAGATTCTCTAATAATAAGGAAAGTACATAGCCGATTTCTCTACCAGAATCAGCAGACTTAATCACATAATGAGATATGCACGTCGCAGCGGGTTGTCATACAATGTCTGGACGCTCTTCTTCCCCATGCTCGCTGGGACAGGATGTATTACACATACTATGCTCATTAAAATTTTCATTTTTACCTTAAGATGGCGCTTCAACGACAAAGCATTTTGATATTTCCTCGTTTCTGGTTCTAGGCTTCTTAACAAAGTTTCCAACTTAAACCCCAAAACATGATGCGACTTTCTCATTAACGCATCAATAAATGTAAAAAAATAATAGTTATCCCATAGTTCTAAACCCTATTGCATCTCGGGTTTCTTCCAAAATCATAATGTCAGAGCTTCTTCAAGATACTTTCAAACATAATTATGTATATAAAAAAAAATAATAGGATGACTTATAAAGAATAATATTAATAATAATAGGAATAATAAGTCTATCCGGAATAAAGAACGATAAAAATAACAAGAGTGTACAGCGCTTCATTTCACGATTGTAGTATGTACGCGACGTGATAAATATAGGTCAAAGTTTTGATTTCATTGGTTAATTGACAAGGATTCTGATTGGCTAAAATTAAGAAATTGATGTTCGCTAAATTATGCGTTTATAATTATGGCCAAAATTATTAATTTAAAAAGGGGATGTTAAGCGGTCCCGAGAGAATTATTTTTACAAATTTATTATTAAACTTGTCTATTATAATGTTTTAATGAGCTTCTTAATGAAAATTTTAGGATTTACGGTCCCTAGGACTTAAAAGATAAGAAAAGATTCTTTTCCAAACAGAACTTCGAATCCAATTAAGAGAAAGAATTTTGATATATCTTCTTATGAAGGTATTAGATGTACGACTTAATGAATAAATGTGGCACAGTACATTTGCAACTTTGCGAGGTGCTTCTACTGCAGACATTTTTTTCAGTTGGGAAGATTGCTTAACCAAAAGAAGAAAGGTGGTTGTCGTTTGATTTAAATTTATAATCGTTAAGTTTCAGAAATTTATTGACTTTGAATAACGAGCAAAATTATAAGAAACATTCACTGAACATATATATCATCTAGTGTTATAACGAGGATTAAATAAAAACCATGGAATTGTTGGATAAAAAGAAATCTTTTATATGCATTCAAGAATTAAACAGGAAATTAAAATTTTTGAAGAAAAAATTTGACGGCGTTTTTTTTGACGATTTTACATCTCGGTTAAATGAGAAATATGTTCTGTAGGATAGAACATAACGTAAATTGCTCTTTACTCACTCAGAATACACTATATAGATTATATAGATTGAAGTTATTATACAAGGTTATAAAAAAACCAAATAAAAAAAAATGATTCAATTTTTTATTGTTAAAAAATCATTCAAGATATCAATAAACCATTGACGAACGTGAAAGGGATGGATGGCTATATATAATTCTCGGTCCATTTCTGTAAAAAAAATCTGATCATGATTAATTATTTGCTGCGCATTTTTCCCATATAAGGTTAGAAGTATCTATAATGTCCGTAACATAAAAAAAAAAAATTTTATCATTTACAAATTTTTAATCCTTTAAATTTTTGCCTTTTCTTAATTAAATTATGCTATCTTCAGCACTTCGCCGTACAGTTGGCTCGGCTAGATTGTTAGTTGCTAAAGGTGTTGTAAGGCAACCAGCAGCTAGAGCATTCTCTGTTCTTGGACCTCGTCTTGGAGGTGAGCGGAAATTTCAAATTTATACAGTAGGAGAGCATAACAATTTTCGATATAAACAATCCGATAATTTAAAGTAATTCGAAATTTTGATTTTAGAAGTGAATACTAGCATGATCGGACCCGGTGCAAAGCCTGGTACTATTCCCGATGATATTGAACAAGCTACCGGTATCGAACGTGCTGAATTGCTTGCTAAGTTGGAAGGCAAGGAACTCTTTGATATTGACGGTTTGAAGATTACTGCTATGGGTACGAAAAAGAATCCTATTATGGTAAAGAGTGTGGATACTAACCGTTATGTTGGCTGCTCTGGTATGTCATATTCATTTCGGAATTTTCATTGGTTGATTCAAATTTTTTAATCATATCATTTATGGAATAAATGTTAAAAACTTTTAAATGATTATTCAATAGGGTTCCCTGTTGATTCTCATGAAACAATTTGGTTATGTGTCGAAAAAAGTCATGAATTTGACAGGTGCCCCGAATGTGGTCAAGTATTCAAACTTGATTTCGTTGGCACTGAAGACAAAGGTCATGGACATCATCATTAATTGGATAGATGAAACCGGAACGTATTTAGTTGAGTGAGAT
This sequence comes from Funneliformis mosseae, assembly GCA_910592005.1. NCBI lineage: Eukaryota > Fungi > Glomeromycota > Glomeromycetes > Glomerales > Glomeraceae > Funneliformis > Funneliformis mosseae. The sequence goes on along the minus strand of CAJVPP010000406.1, from coordinate 25,548 downwards.
TTTGCTTATATTAAACGAAAGCAGCTATTAAGTAATAAATACAATAATATTTTCTATTTTACTAAATTCGTTTTTAATTGGTTTTCTTTCACAACAATCATTACAATCATTTCCCTTTTTCAACTTTTTCAATCATCGACCGTTTATTATTCTTTTTAAACACAGACTTTTTTTTGGAAACATTAGCCTTTTAAACTTACATAAACAATACATACCTTAAAAAACTATTTTTATTACTTTCAAATTGATCAAAAGGACAAATTTTATTAAAATAATTTCACCGTGATTTTCTGTCCAATTTACTCTTTTTCATCGTCATCATCGTCATACTCGTCATATTCTTCTGTTTCTTCAACATGTTCCTCCTCTTCGCTATCTACATCAGTGAATTCTATCCTGATGATTCCATTCCAGACTACATGAATGACCATAAATAAAACTGCTCCAGTAATAAACATCAACCTTTTTCTCTCAAAATCCTTTTGAGCTTGAGATTTTTCTGGCCTTTTTTCTACGTTCCTAGTTCTCCAGAATGTGTTGTTAAACCATGTACGAGGAGAACTGAAAATTCCTGTGAAGACAGATGGAAGATCATTTGCCGGCAATTTTACAATCTCCCTTTCAGAAAGTCGATTTTTCATGCGTTCACAAAACCTTGCAAGACTAGGATATTCTGTATTGAGAATAATAGCTAAATTTGGATTTGGCAGATCCGAGTATAGGTGAACTGCTAGATGTCCATATATCGTTATGTCAAGCGTGGAAACTCTATCATTGCGATTATTATTAATAAGTTGTATAAATGTTTATTAATAATAATAAGAAGAGTGACTTACTTATTTCCAAGGAAAAACTCCTCATTGCCGATTTTATTCAACAATACCTCATAAGATTTCCTGATAATTTTATACATCTATATAAAATTATATTTAATCAGTTTCATCAGATAAAAATGTATAGAAAAATCAAAAATTTCAAACCTCTAATTGCTTATCCGTATCCACAAGAAATTCTCGATCCCCAACAGAGACAATACCATATTTTTCTAATCTTGCTTTAGCAATCTCGCGCATTTGACCAGGTATGAAATAATTAATCGGAAAGGCGAGGAGTCTTCCATAAAGAGGACGGATTGTTTGTATATAATTTTTCGTGTCCGCGAACCATAAATATAGCTAAATTCAACAAATAATAAATCGTCAAGATAAATAAATTAATCGCAACCCATTTTAAATTAAATTGGTTAATTGAACTTACCAAAGAATCGTAAATTTCGTTCTCAACAAAGGTCAAGTATCTATATAAGAAACATTAATGGAATTCGGTAAATTTATCAGCAAGAAATATAAATATAAAAATTAGATACTTGCGCCAAGCTATCGGCTCTTTGCCTGCTTGTCAAATGTTCGTCAGCGTCGAATCTCTTTCTTTTCATATATTTTATTATATTATTTATACCTGTAACCCATTCTACTCCGTCTTTCAAAACTGGTAATTCACCTTCAGAAATTGAGAGTCACTTTTGATAAGCTAATACTTTACAACGTATCATAGAAACTAAAAAAAAAAACCAAAAACGCTTAGTACCCGTCCAAGATAAGTTTGGGTTGTTACATTCAATGATACACCATTCTTCTGAGACAAAAAGTTGAAAATAAGAAATAGCTGTCAAACAACCTGGATCAATGGAAGCTAGATCAAAACCTGAACCCCATACATAAAGAGTAAACATTTTGAGAATTTTCAATCAACCGAAATTTGAAATTATAAAAAAAATTTTTTGAATTCGATAATCTAAAAAAAATCGAATCACGTTTTCAATGGCTAACAAACGAAAACTAACGTGACTTCGGTTTTATAACTTGTGTGTCAACTTAAATAACATTTTACAACAAATTTCAAAATTTTATATTATTTAACAATACAAATCAAAGTTTTTTTTTTTAAAAAAAAATAATATTTTTAAAATAATATTTTTAAGTAAAAAAAAAAAAAATTAGGTTAATTAATAAAATTATGTTAATTATGTTTTAAAAAAAAATTTTTAAATTTTGTTATAATATTTATATTATATATATAAAAGTTAAAATTAATATTTAATATATTGTTTACTATGATTATAAATAATTTTATTTACCATCAGAAAAAATAATAATATTTCTTGCATTTGCATTTTATTCTTAATCATTTTTCTGAATTCCCATTATACTAATTTAAGGTTTTTAATTTTAATATAATTTTTTTTGGTTATATGTTTAACATATTAGACATATCTTATATAATTAGCATAATCAATATATTTAACATATTTAAATATTTAATATATTTAATATATTTAACATTTTTAATAAAGTAAATTAATATATTATTATATCTGACAACAAATTACTGATTACTTTAAAATAAAAATGATTAACTAAAAAGTTTTGTTTAATTAAAATTATTTATTAATAAAATTATCTTTTATATAATAAGTAAAATAGTTTATTATAATAAAATATTCATAACTTATGATTTTTATAAAAATTTAATTATTATAAAAATATATATAGGTTAATTACTAGGAAAATCAGGTTCTAGAAATTTTTTAATTAAAATACATTAAACTTTTAATTTTAGTCAAAAATTTTTAAAATCTGATTTTTCTAGAAATCCTTACAAAATAGTTTAAAGTTTGCTATTTATTATCAATGGTGGTCAGTATCAGTAATACAAATTTACTTTTTCAAAAGTTTGTGCAATTCTATTTAAATTTTTGATAAATCAAAATTGACTTTTTGGATATATATAATATCACCTAACATTCTAAAAAGGCATTTTAGTTAGAGTTATAAATTTGATCAAAATTATAAATATGATAAATAATATGTGACAAATATGATTTTACACTTGAAAAAATTCCAAGTTCTTAAAATATATAGTAAAATAAAATATAGAATGTGTAATGTTAACGTGTAATTCTTGTGAATTACAACTGTTAGACAGGGTGTTTAAACGGTTTATTCTTTTTAATTGAGCAGTAATCTTTTAATAATTTGCAAGCTTTAACTCAGATGATTTATCAAGTATTTATATTATCACAACGAGTTATGATTCAATAGATTACCAGTAGCGTGTATTTATAAATATTGTATTTATTCACGAGTAAAATAATAATAAAGATGAAGTAAAAGAAAATAAGAAGAAAAATAAGAAAGAAAAGTAACGAAATACTAAAACTAAAAGGTGATGTGGTAGGCCAGTTGCCTTTAAAACTACGAAAATTATCTTGTCAAATTCCTATCTGTCTCCCTATTTATTTGATCCTAGATTCAGGATCTGCAGGAAGCGTTATATCAAAAAGTTTCTTACAACAATTAAATAGAAAAATCGAAGGCTTATCAATGATTATTATGATTAATATACAAAGAGGACGCTCACAACCATTGGAAAAAGTCACTAATGTTTCAATCCAAATTAGTGATATAGAGATTCCCATTGACGTCGATATAACAGAGTCTAATGACCGTAGCTGAAAATGATTGGTTAACAAAATGTCGTAAATGATTTTATTAGGACTATCATAAATTTATCTTTCAATGAAACTAAAAAGAATATCAGATTCCTATGATTTGTTAGAAAAAATCTCAGTAACCCTAAATAAGTGACAATTTAAAAACAAACATATTCATCACAATATTTCGAGAGTCTTAATCAAAAATTCAAATGTCAACCACCTGAAATACCATTGGTAAGGCTTAGGAAGTAGATGTTGGTATCATAAACAACTTAACCAAGCTGAAGACACCTGCCTTCTATGCCAAAAAGAATAAGAACATTGGCAGTTATTACAAAATATTTCTGAAGAAGAACCAGCTAAGATCAATTCATATACTCATTTAGATCAAAGACAACAAAAAGAATTACAACAGTTTTTACAGGCCAATACTAAGGCATTTGCTACTGATTTGTCACAACTAGGTCATATTGCCATTAAGAGACATCATATTCCAATAGAAAATCCTCTTCTAATACAACAATAAGCTTATCGAGTTGCGTCCTTAGAACAAGAATTCATTAAAGAAGAAATAAATCAAATGTTAAAACATAATCTCATTAAACCATCTGAAAGTCCTTAGGCTTCACCTGTTATTCTAATATAAAAGAAAAATGTGAGTTTACGTTTTTGTGTCAATTATCAAAAATTAAACAGTGTCACCTGAAAAGATAGATATTCACTACCACGAATTGATGAACTATTAGATATGTTTGAACGCTCTAAGTATTTCTCTACTTTAGACTTAGCTAGTGGCTATTGGTAAGTAGCAATGGAAACGGAAGATCAAGCAAAGACCACCTTCATCACAAGTCAAGGGTTATACAAATTCAAGATTATGCCATTTGGATTAACAAATGCACCTGCCACTTTTCAGCAGTTAATGAATAAAGTTTTTAAGGAAGAAATTGGGCAGTTTATAGTAGTTTATCTTGATGACATTATTATATTCTCTTCCACCTTTGAGGAACGTATGCAACACCTAAAACATATTTTTGAGAAACTAGAAAAAGCAGGATTAAAACTTGGCAAAGATAAATGTGAGTTTTGCAAATTAGAACTTGCATTTCTAAGACATATTGTTAGTGGGTAAGGAATTTCATCAGATCTGTCAAAAATAGATAAGATTAAAAATTTTTCCATCCCTAAAAACATCACAGAACTTAGAGGATTTCTTGGATTAGCCTTTTATTATCAAAAGTTTATCCAAGAATTTTCTATTAAAGTAGCCCCTTTACATTTATTATTGCGAAAAGAAACTCCTTTTGAGTGGACTTCATCTTAGCAGGAAGCGTTTGAACATTTGAAAACTGTTTGATTACAGCACCAATCCTCATATATTCAGACTTCAAACGAAAATTTTTATTATTTACTGATGGATCTTATGTAAGACTTGAAGCAGTACTAGCACAACTAGATAACCAAAATAGAGAATGTGTTGTTGCATATGCCAGCTAAAGTCTGAACAATGCTGAACAAAATTATACACTAACTGAATTAGAATGTCTCGCTGCCATTTGAGGAATGGAACATTTTAGGTCATACTTATTTTATTAACCATTTGAGTTAGTTACTGACCACGCGACATTATAATGGTTGTTTAATAAACCTGATCCACTCAGAAAATTTATAAGATGGATCATTAGAATCATGAAGTTTCCCTATAAAATTAGATACAGAAAAGGAAAAATACATTCAAATGCAGATGCTTTATCTCAACTTCCCTTCCTTACCATTTAAATTACAACCCAGAAAATAATCATATAAAAAGTGAAAGCTTAAGTGTCAGCAGTGTGACTGACAGCTCTAATAACCAAAATGGATTTAGAAACCTATAACCAACTTTATAATTTCCTTAATATTTTAACTTACCTACCAAATACTACACCTGTACAACAACTTGAAATTTGAAAACAATCTTCCAAATATTTTATTAAAAATCAACAACTTTATCATAGAAATCAAAAGCAACCTTTACAACCCCTATTAATCATTAAAATTACCAAAGTCAAAGCCTTGATCTATAATATACACAACGAATCTTTAGGAGAATATTTAGGCTGTGATATAATTTACAATAAAATAGCTTCTAAGTATTATTGGCCAAATATGTATTGAGTAATTGATAATTAGATAAAAACGTATGATATTTGTCAATGACAAAGGAGACTTAGATAAATGGAACTCTTATACCCAATACTCGTCAGACAACCCTTTGACCATGTTGAAATAGACTATGTAGGACCCCTCCCTTGAACTACCAAAGAAAATAGATACATTATAGTTGCTACTAAATATCTTATCAAATGGGTAAAGGCAGCTGCCACCCCTGATTATACTTCTCAAACAACGGCATAATTCATTTATAGTGAAATAATTTATCGACATGATACACCAAAGGAAATTTTAACAGACAGGGCTATGTCCTTTTAAAATGAGTTAATTACTGCTCTTATAAATATTATGGGGACCAAACATAGATTATCATCCCTATATCATCCTCAGACCAATAGATTAACTGAACAGTTTAATAGAACTCTCTGTAATATTTTAGCTAAATATGTAGAACAGCACAAGGGTGAATGTGATTCTTATCTACCTTCAACCCTGTTTGCTTATTGAACGGCGCAGCAAGGAATGACAAAATTAGAGTCCTTTGAATTATTATATGGAAGAAAAGTCATATTGCCAATTGATTTACAATTACGACGCCCTTCACCTGAGAGTAACCTTTCACAAGCAGTAGCCAAGCATCATCAATTAATTTCAGCCAATTAGAACAAAGGAGACTTGATGCACAACAAAATATTTTACAACGTCAACAACAACAACAGGAACGTTATAATAAAAGTCACCCTAGAATAAATTATCAAATTGGTGACAAGATATTGATGTTTAATATATCACAGTTATACGTATATAGTGATAAATTTAAAGATAAATTTGATGGACTATTCTACATACATGATATTATATGACCTGATACATACAAATTGCGTATTATAGATAGACGAGTTAGAAAGAATCCAATACACGCTGATCTCTTAAAATTATATTTGAAAAAATCTGAATGGACACCATAAGTCATCATTAGTTGACAAATTTTCTATAAATATAGACATAGTCTGGACCCTGATGACACTATTTTGTAAAATTTAGAATAGCTATACTAGATAATTTCGAAATTGTATTGGAACAACTAAAATACATAACAATTTCTTCAACCATGACCCTCAGAATTTAGAACCTTATAAAGATGACATGACATTATCACAAAAGTGCAAATAATTTACCGAGCTCTTTTACGATCTATACGTATGAATAATCGACTTTTATTATTTGTCAATTTCTTTTATTTAGGATAACTCCTCGAAGATAAAACTAATACCCCTGCTCAACGTACGGTATAAGTATCTACTATTACTACGCATTACTATTGAACTATCATACGAGTCTTTTACTTATTTAAACATCTTGGAGTCTAATGAATTTTTGGTACTCAGTCACTTACTTTAACGATGATTTAACGTTTAAAAATTACTGAATATTAAGCATTGGTAATTGAGGCTTTGAATATTTCTGCTGGAGTAGAAATCTTAAGCGAAGAGTAATGTAACAGGATTGGATTGACGAACGTGATGCAGTATATTGCAGATCTAAATATCAGATATATCAGACATATTTGATATATTTGATATATTTGATATACTGAACATATTTGATATAATTGATATCTTTAACATATCAGATATATTAGATATATTTGATTTATTTGTTATATCTATCTATGTATTAATTTAATATAAATAAAGAGTAATAGAATCATGTAAACAGTAGTTCGCTTGTAATTCACTTTTAGTTTTCTTTTAGTTTTACTTTTCGATACACATCTAGTAGTCCTTGTAGAGGCGTCTGGCCTAATACCTCACTTAGTATTTTAATATTTTGGATTTCTTTTATTTTTCTTTATTTTATATATATTATCTTTATTTTATTATTTATCGTCAATAAACATATTATTATACCTCTGAATCAATTGAGTTACCTTACTCCTAGTCTTGTCATAAATACACTACTGTGTAAATTATAAATCTTAGGATAAATTAAATTGAGTCACTACGTAAACTTAAAAGAATCACTACTCGAACACCCTGTCTAACTGTCGCAATTCGCAAGAATTGCACATTAACATTACTATGTAAATCTCAATTTATGAATAAAGTCACTTGCATTTAGTAAACTCAACTTAATTTATAAAATCAGTAGTAAATAATTAAGTTTACCGTAAAGCTGATTAGAATTATATGTAAACTATAAAAAAGTCAATTCTTTTACACTGCATCTAACAGTTATAACCTAAAAAAATTATACATTAACAATATATAATATTTTTAAAATACTTTGTCTGTTACCAAATTATTAACTTTTTTTATATCTTTATTTAATCAGAATATCCTATTTTATTAAGTATTATAAGAAAAATAATGTAAAATTATTATTTATTCATATGGATTGATTGCTAAAAAAAATTAGATTCTAGGAATTTTTTAACAAAATTAAGATTTTTAGTTTTTGATATTATTAGATTAAAATGCATTAAATATTTAATTTTAGTTAAAAATTTTTTACTTGATTTTTTAGAATCCTTCTATATAATTTACCTATAATTAAGATATTAACTCAAAATTAAAATTTATTTATTTATGATACAATTTTATAATCAATTGTAAAAAATAATTATTTTGTTTTGTTTATAATTATTTTTAATTTATTTTATAAATTAAATTTAATTTTACAAATTTTTTAAATTTAATAATAAATAATTTTTTAAATTTAATTAATAAATAATTTTTTAAAAAAAATTATAATTGATAGTATTAATTATTATTAAACTTTAAATAATTTAGATAAATTTAAAGATTTTTAGTTCAGATTAATTTCAATTTAATTTTTAAATTACATAAAAATCAATTTAAAAATTTTAGTTTGTTTAAATTTTTTTTAGATTATAATTTTAATTTAAACTAAAAAATCTAAACAAAACAAAAATTTCAGATTAATCTAAAAGTTTAAGTTAGATTTTTATTGGTTTATAGTTTAATTTAGATTTAATTGAGTATTTTTAAGATTAATAAACTGAATTAAACGAATTAAAATTCAAATTGACTTATAATTTAAATTGAATTAAGCTTTAATTATTTTAGTTATCTTTTATAATTAATATAATTATTAATAAATTTATTTTATATAATAAAGTTATTAAAGTTAGTTTTTTTAGGTAACTTATTATTTAATAATAAATGATAATAAGTATAAAATCATTTATTTTATAAAAAAAATATTGATAGATAGTAGCTTATTTTAATTAAATAACAAATAAATATTATCTTATATTAGCATTCTATATTAAATTTTTAAGAAATCAATATAAAATTATATAAAATTATTTTTATTAAAATATACTTTATTAATTAAAGAATATAATTATATATAAATATTAATATATAAAAAAATTAAAATTTTAAAAGATATAAATAATAATAAATAATATAAAAAATATAAGATATATAAAATACAAATAGTTATAAAAAATATAAGAAATATATCTTATAAAAAATATATATAACATATATGATATTTTGTTAATCTTTATCATCTATATTATTTTAGATTATTTATATCATTTTATATAATAATATGATTTCTTTAGTAAAAAAAATTTCAAATTTAAAATAATTTTTGAACCTTTTTTTTTTACTACAAAATGTTTATTTATATTATTATTTTTAGTAATATATATAAATAATTTAATAAAATAAATAAAATATATTTTTTTTTTGATTTGAAATTTTTAATTAATATAATTAAATTTTTTTTATAATATTTATTTAATATATTTATATAAATTTATAAAAGTATAATAATAAAGTTTTTGTTTTAATTATAAATATTTTGATAAGTAAAAAAAAAATATAATAAAAATAATATAATGTTTTTTTTTATATAAATTAATAAAATTATTAATTCAAATATTTATAATTCTTAATTTTAATTGTAATATATATTAATTTTAAACTTTATAATTAATAATTAATAATTGTTACTAAAATTTTACTTTAAAATAACTAATAATTATATAAAATTTAAAGAAATGTTATTTGATTTTATAAATAAAAATTTGGTAATATAATAAATTTTGATTTAAGAAATTATATTGATTCTAAAATATATTAAGTTCATTTTTTTTTTATTTATTGTTTTTTTTTGATATGATTTCGTTTTCTTTTTTTTGATAAATAAAGTATATTGGGTTGTGATATCATTGAAAATTTATTTTTACCTTAATATTGATTTTTATTTATATATATGATATCATCCTTCATCTTCTTATAACAATCTTTATATATATATCAAAAAATATTATTGAAATTTACCCATAAGAACTACTTTTGGGGTTGATTATCTTCCATGAAATTTTTCAAGAAATTTTTTTTTATCTCGTAAGAAATTGAACTTCGGCTAATTTGTAATCTATTTTATCTTCAACAACTTTGCGACGGTTGCGATATTGCTTACAAAGTTAGTAAACAAATTAATATGTCGAAAAAACTATCCAAGTCGGTCGGGCTAGAAGTGAACAGTATGTAGGTGTGTCGGGACCACTGGAAATCATGAAAAAATTTCAAATAAGGCTAACCTCTAAGCCCATCCTAACTTCTTCCGAACCAACTTCAACGGGAAAAGGGAATGTGAAATAAGTAATTTTCAGGAGCAAGCCTTGTAACACATGACATTTAAAAATTATTACTATACTTTTTTTTTTAGTTTTTTTCTTGAACTTTTCATTACTTCTTTGAACTTGGTTTTTGATCAATTATAAATAATAAATTGTTTAAAAAGATATTTAGATATTACTATCTTTCCAAAGAAAACTTTTTCGTTATTCAGAAGTAGAATTATCATCAAGATCACCAACGCCACCAGTTACATCATCAGCCTATTAAAAGTAATACAATAGCAATCTTGGTATAATTGTAACAACTTGGGAGCAAAAATAGTGTGCTCAGGAGAATGTGAATTTCAAACTAACTTTCTTTATCTGATTGACTTAAAGAAAAAAAGAAGTTTCCTGTTTTGTATGGAATTGATCTTACTAAAAGAATACGTACTAAGGGTGGTTTTATTGGGTAAATCCTTTTCTGAAAAAAGGTTGGTGGGTGATAATCCAACTCCGCAAACCTTGATCCAAATTGATAGAAATCAACGTCATAAGACTATTGGTTTGTGCTTTATTAAATTGGTTTCAATTAAAGAACCAAACTTATTACCGACGAGAGCTTTAATAGATGTGGTATGAATCGTATATTTTTTACCATATCTTAGTTACTAATTTTAAACTTTTCTGTTGATAATTTATTTTAATCAAATTCGATGTTTGGCCACAAATCGTGATGTATAAATAAGGTTGTTCCATGATGGTTGTTCATCAGGTATATTTGAATCAGAGAGACAAGACCCTTAGGCTTCGACGGTACCGTCGAAACCATATTAAAGATACCCAAATCAAACATAGCAACTATACAGGTATATATTAATTAAGGATTTTAAATATTTAACATCAATTTTTTTTTTCTATTTAACGGTCCCGGTGATCCAATTAGAATTCCAATTTTCAGGTAGATCATTATTCATTTATAATTTGTTTAGCATCCAGCGTTCTAAAGATTAAGATTAAAAATAGTCGCAATGTACAAACATCCTTTAAGTTCGTTGTAATATTGCCTCACAAATTCATGAATCCGCGGTTGAACTATTCGTTAATGTAAATGATGGATCCAATGAGGAATAAATGTTTCTAATCATTTTTGTCTAATTTTCATTCGCAGGACAAAGAGACAGAATATATATTTGATCTTTTGCTTATTGGTATTAGGTAAGTTTTAGTATTGGTCAAACTGATGAATTCGACTATTTGGAATATAAACATTTATAGAAAAGCAAAATTTACGCGTAAAAATTCTTTTCGTTATGCTATTAAGCTTTGAAATAAGGTGGATATATATACAATATATAATCAATAATTAATCGAAACATCGCAATTGATTTTTGGCTCATCGTTCTTTGTTGTTCGTCTGGGTCATCGGGCAGTTTAAGTTCGTCATTGGTTGTTTTCTTGCCAGTTAATCCAGATTTTGCTCAAAGTTAAAACCCACGAAAAACCAAAGATAGAGAGATTTATTTGCACAGGATGATTTCTAATTTAAAATAAACTTTAAATTACAAAAGTGAATCATCAAATCAACACAGATGAATTTTCTCTTTATTTTACTTATTATATGCCTTAACTATATCAGAAATCATCTCATTTTTATTGATTATCACTTGCATAATCTTCTTCACACACTAAATCATCATAAAACTAATAAAACTAGGAAACCAAATATGATATACATTGGGCTAATGCAGATACCAATTAAAGTAGTTTTCTAGCAATTAATCTTATCAATTTGGCATTTTAAACCCCGTTTTTTCCCGTGTTTTAAAAAATAAGCCAAACAATTACCCTATTCCAACATCAGAATAATCATTATAAAAGTATATGCAGAATGTAGATTTAAATCCGTACACATGAAAATTTAGTAAATTTAGTGATATACAATCCGCGATTTATGCTCACATGAAATGATCAACGAACAATAATTAAGCTATAAATTTTCTTTTTTTTAAAAAAAAAAAAAAACCAAATTTCTCTTTCCATTTTCTTTATTTCTGTCGTATTTAATTTAATTTTTTTTTTTTTTTTTTGTTTTTCTTTTGTTTTTTTTGCTATAATGGAACCTTCAAGATTTAATGGAACTATTCATCCACAGATGTGGATTAAACAAATTCGTTCATTTTGTTACCTTAAACAAATAAAAAGTGAAAAAGAAATTTTGGAATTTTGTATTGGAATGGTTGATGTTCCAATTAAGAATCCTGAAAAGATCAAATCTTTAGATGATCTTATAGAAGCATTAAAATCAAATATTTCATTCACTGTATTTAAAAATTCTTCTCAAAGGAAATTAAACCTTTTAAAATATATTACGGAACGTGAAGGTGGTAATACCGCGAAATTAATTGCTGAATTTCGTGCACTTTGCTTTGATGCTGAAATTATTGACTTGGAAGAACAAAAAAAATATCTCTTTCATGCTTTACCTAATGACTTTTTTAGAAATACTTTTATTAATAGAAAGATGAACAATATTAATTCTTTGGATGATTTAATTAAAATGTTTGAAGATATTGTTCAAGAAGAATCGAACCTAATTAGAAATGGTTCTTGTGTTGCCATTAAACATGTTAAAACTGGAAAATATCTTTCTTCGACTACAAAATATCATCAAACTGGAAGTGGAAAACAAATAGTAAGTAATTCTTGAAAAAAATAATATATATATATATATATACACACACTTGAAACCTTTTTCTTATTCGATTTAACTTTTCGTTGATTGTGATTAGATATTTGCGGGTCAAACGCTACCAGATTCAGATGCATTATGGGTCATTAAAGCTTCCCGGGATCAAATTTCCTATAATGATATGTTTTCATTACAACATAAATCTACAGATACTCTCATTGGGCGTGAATCTGCTTTTAATGAACACTCTTTATATAATGATTATATAGACGGCGATTTTGCTGATCACGTCGAAGGTTAGCATTTAAGATTCAAAATTTTTATCAACCCGAATTTTTTTTTTTTATATTCTTCTGTTCTCTTTTGTAGTGTATTGTTCAACTCCTTCAAGAACTTTACAATTCAATTACCACTGGATGTTTCAAAGAATTAATTATACAAAATATGACTCCTCTTATGTAAGATCTGGAGATATCGTTAATCTTCGTAATGTAAAAGATAATACTTTCTTGCGTAGTCATGAATATCAAATTACTATTTATAATGAGACTTTCCAAGAAGTAATTTCTCATGATAAAAAACTTGAGGATAGTGATGAGGTATAATAATTTTGTTTTGGAACTTGATCGAATTAAGAAATATCAAAGATTAATTAACGTTTCCTTTTTTATTTTTTTTTTCCTGTGTACAGTGGTGCATTGAAATTATTGAAAATTTTTAGGGAGAGGTCGTTGCATACTTTACCACCATTGTAAATTTTTAAAAAAGTTTATCATTACACTCGTGTACACCAAGAAAATGCGCGCATTACATCACATGTTGATTGCAATAATTTTTAACTTTATATGATTCTCTTTCTTGTATAATTTATTTTGAATAAAGATATGATTTAAAATCATTTCTCAACATTTCCCAACATTTTCGCATGATTAATTCTAAAGTTTAGTACTTTTCGGGCGATTCTTCTCAAAACATTAGGATATATATATATATATATATATATATTCCATGCGAACTTCAATAAAAAAAAAGAAAATATTTACACTTTCTTAAGTTGCAAATCGACGTCGCGAAAATATTTTAATGTTTTAAAATTTTGAAAAATAACTATTATGGATTTAAATTTAACGAAAATATCTTCAGGTCATGAAAGTAGAACATTTATACCATGATTATAGCTGAAAAAAATCAAACTTTTATAAGTTCTCTTTAATTCACAAATTTCGCTTAATGGGTTGTCTACGAAGCGTATGATGAGGAAAATGATAATTAATAAAGAATGCTTAATATGTCAAAATGTTTTAAACTTGACGTCAACACGTTGTTCTGCATTAACTTTCTTACTAAAAAATTTGTCATTAAGAAGAAATTTGGCTATTTTTATTTTTCTTGTTGATAATTTAATGCTGTACGCAAATTCTTTATAGTTAACACAAAAATCTAAAAATTCTTTACTAAACTATCCATCCTTATTTCAACATTATCGATTCCTTTACCTTTTATAAAAATTGAAAATAATGCATAAACTAAAATTTATAGGAGTTATTTTTTTTCTTATATTTTTTAAACATACAATTTTTTCGGATTGAACCGGTTATAAGAGATTTAAACAAATGATAAATGCTCTTCTGCACAATAGTTGTTAGTATTATTATTATAATGATGCCCCAATACTATGAACAAAATCATATATATGTACAATAAATACACATTTATAAAGAAATTCGATAAAAGATTCCTGTAAATGGCTATAGGTTTTGCAGTGATACTTTTGAAACATTCCACAAATTTTCACAATAAAGAAAATAGTTAAATCGTCACGTTAAATAAACTAATAAACTTTATTCATAACGATACTCATCGCGCGTTTGCTAAATCACAAAGTAAAATCATACGGTTAAAAAGTATAAAGCTAATAAAAAACATTATTTATTTATTTGTTGACACCTTTCTCCATTACATTTGTTTTTCCTTAGGCAAACTTTCCCAAAACATTGCCTCTCACAAAATGAAATGTCTTGACAAAATCTTTCACCTCTAGACTTTCTAACTGAGATATTTGGGATGATAAATCATCGTATCGTGTTTATTTTTACTTGTGATTCGTTATTTAAGACTTTGAGTCCACATTTCACGCAAGTCCGGATTCAAATGTTCTTTGTTATAAGATCCGATGTATCTCGTTTTGTGAAGGAAAAAAGAATTTAGGAAGGATCTAAATTGATTACCCTAAACCAAAATGTTTTTTCCATTTTATTTTATCAATAAATATCGACAGCATTATTTTCTGATTTTTTTTTGAAACTTTCAAACGCAATTTATAATGCGCGTGGGAAGCATGTTGCTTCATATTTCAGTCATGATGTATACAAAAAAAAAATAAAAAAAAATCTATTAAGAAATGGCGTGAAAGTTCGAACCTTTACTGAAAAGTTGCTTGACGATAATGCTGATGAAGAAAGCAAATTTTTTTTTTTTTTTGTATTACTATCATTGTTGGATATGGATGTTCAAACAAGAAAATCAAAACTCTTTCATGACCCCCTGAATTTTCAAGATATCCTCTCGAAGACATTATACACCAGCTACATATAATCAGCAATTACAAGAATCTTTTGGGCGACGTGACGATTCGATTTTTTATTTTTTAAATAAATAACTATTGGTCTGTCAATAACGAGATATGCAGCGGTCCGCAGTAAATGTATGCCTTTTAGGATCTAACATCTATAAAAAATAAATTGGATCTCCCTTCTTTATTTTTTATAGTTAATTATTGTCAAAATCGAGTAATATCATTGTGTGAATAAAAAGAGAAATCATTTTTTGAAGTTTTTACCTCGGAATATTATAAATTTTTTTTTTTTTTAAAAGAGGAAAAAAGTAGAGTGCATCAAACGAGAGGATTATCTATCTTATTGATAATTTAATCTTTGAATTTTTTTTTTTTTACTGTAATTCATGGCTGGTCACCATGCGCCACGATGCAGCTTTTTTGGAATGTGGGGATGCGATGCTATGTATACCGTAATGAAACATTTCTACAATTACTAAAAACCTTAATAATAAAGGTCAAATATTTGGTAATCCACACATGACAAAACGCCGTCCCATGCATATAAAAAGCAAAAAAATTAATGTATGCGCAGTGTTTTATTTGTAAATAGTCAACATCAAATTTTAAAGTTATATATCCATATGCGTCAATGCGCATTTTTCTATAAGCTGTATAAAGTCTCATTGTCAAATTCTCCTCAAAATAAGCGTAATTATGGTACACATGTGTTAAAAATCATCATTAATGATTTAAGAATTTACAATCAATTAAACAAAGAAAATATTTATGTTTGGATTATTAAATGACTTGATTATCAAACATGGAAATGTAGGTCCTTTTTACCAAATTGATACTGTGAAACGCGTAATTTTTTTTTTTTTCTCGCAGAATCTGGAATTTTTAAAGACGCGGTTTCAATAAAACGAACAATAAATAGAAAAAAAAAGAAGTTTCTAGGAATACTTAATTACAAGGCGTTATGGGGGAGAAAGTTCATGCATTATCATTCATTCCGGGGGGGGGGGGGGGGCTATAAATGTGATTATTTTGTGGCGCTGACGAGGACGTGTTATTTGTTACACGACGAGGTTACATACGAAGCTCGCCCAAATTTTACTTTCTTGAAGTCACACAGATTTTACATTATCACCACCATACAAAAGACGTAGCAAGTGACTATAATTATTTTTTTTTTGAACTTATCACAGTTTACCTTCAGCGGCAAATATTATCCAAGGCGTTAGTTAATTGTTTCAAACAATGATTTGATAGGGTTCACTTACTTTTATTTATAGATTGTTCGCTTGAAGACCTTTTTTATTTTTTTTTAATTTTCTTATTTGGGAATTTCATTTTGCAGATTGTTGTAAATTGAATCCTTTTAATAGTCAACACAGTGTCAGTTTTCTCCTAATTCGAATAAGGTTCGATTGTCGCGAAGAAGGGTAGGGAAAGGCAGCACAGTGCAGGATAATTAATTCCCAACAATAGTTACAAATCTCATAGTGGATTATGACCGGTTATAATCTCCGATAATCCAAAACTCAATTAATTTGAAGCTCAACAAAAAATCTCAAAATGGAGATATATATCCGGAAAATCGGAATAGTTAAACCTATCTGATGTAATATACAAACTTACAAATATTTTTTTTTTTTTTTTAAAAAAAAAAAAAAAAAAAACGCGTTATCTTCCAAATTTAATTTTTCTATCAGGTGTGTTTCGCTGTCATCAAATTTATAACATTTCCTAAAATGGGTAGCTCCGTTTTAACCGGTGACGAAAATCCGTGCGAATCAAAATTTTCCAAAAAAAAAAAAAACTTGTTTATTCCATTCCGAACTAGAACAAATTTGAGAAATAATAGGAATGAAAAAAAAAAAAAAAATAATATTAAAAAAAAAAAAAAATTTTTTTTATTTAAACATTTTTAGTAAGTTACTGAAATGGAATTGCAAAATAAAATCGAGTTTAGCGATTAAAGAAATACATACGTTTTACCAATTGATTTTTTTGGAACTTTTTTTATGTTTCATATTTTTTTAAACTTAACCTTTTTTTCCTCTTCTTTTTTTTCATCAGGATTTTATCCATCTTGGACACGACCCAATCCTTGTTTATAATTAGCATAATTAGCACAATATTCTAAATGAGTATGATTGTATGGCCAATTATAATCGTTTAAACATCTGAATGATTTGACGGTGCAAATCCATCATAATAATGCGATCAGTAAATACAAATAACAACATGCGTACAAACAGATTTCACGCGAGGTCACCAATGATATATGAAATATTTCCCCAACTCTAAAAAAAAAAAGGGTCGTCAATAAAAGACCTAAAGCATATTATTATACAAAAAAAAAAAAAAATAATTATTTGTGTAAAGAAATTATCCATCTTCGAAACGCTTTTTTGGTATTGTTTGACCTGAAAAGATAAGTGTTCGATTATTATTATTCTGAATTGGTCCAAAACAATTACTGTGAAAAATAGTAAGTTATATATGGGTTCCATTGTCTCTCCAATCAGAAGAGGTAAAACGAGTCAACCGGTTTAAAATAATGCACGATTGCAACTTTTTATTTCCTTTTTTTCCAAACATAATTTGAAATCCCAACCAGTTTATAACAAGTTTTTTTTTATCCTCTAAAAGGGCAATTTTATGCCGAGTCATTGTTTGTATGTCGTGAGGCTTTAAACAGTTTTAATACAATCAAACATTTTGGCAAATTTCTTCTTTTCGATTTTCCGTAGAGTTTTTTTGTTCAGTTGGTAAAAAGGTTTGAAAATAGAATTTTTAATCCGAATTCCGTCTAAATGCACATGTGAGTATCAACTTGATACAGATTCTCAAATCCTTAAAATAGTAAACTACAAAATTCAAGCGCCTAAACAAACAAATTCTATCCCCTGCGCCCATAAATCTTCCCACAAGAGGTCTGTCAATAACCTTAATTTCTCCCAACTCTCACTCAAAAAAAAAAGGGGTGATTTATCGCCCCAATATTTTTTTTTTTTTTTGAGGAATCTTACCCCATTTTGTTATTTTTAGCTTCTCTATCATATGCCACCAAAGAAGCCACCTTATATCTTATCGTAGCCACACAATTCAAATTTTTTTAAAAAAAACTCTTTGTTACACTTCGATCAAAAAAAGATTTGCTCTTCACCTTCTGCATTTCTACGTTTGCGAAATTGAAAAGTCTATTTTATATAGAATAACAAGCTTTAATGCAAGCTTTTATTGAAATTTCTTATATGAAGATAAATGAATGAACTTCTTTGAATGACCCCATAAATAAATAAAAAAAAAAATTTTTTTTTTTTTTATTTATTTATTTATTTATTTTATTTGTTTCAAGAACTTATACAATTTTTTAAAATGAAAAAAAAATTTTTTTTTTTTTAAAAAAAAAAAAAAACGAAAAAGCAAAAGCTTACTTTTTAAAAAAAAAAAATGTTGGAATTCCCTTTGTCAAAAAAAAAATTTTTTATTTATCTTTATTCTAAAAATTTTTATAGTAAAATAAGTATGTATAAATAAAAGTTATCAATTGTATCACAAGGAGATCTACATATAATAAATATTTCTTTATTGTAATGTACAAAGTGATACTTTATTTCATAATAACAATTTCAAAAGAATAAACTTGTTTTTTGTTTTCGTGTGTGTTTTTTTTTATAAATACCTCAATCCTTTCAACGCTCCAAACAATTATTTGTTAATAAATAAATTTCTCAAAAAAAAAAAAAATAATAAATCCAACCTATCCAAAAAGAAAAAATAAAATAAAATAAAATAACAAAATAAAATATAACAGCAATAAAAAAAAAATGTCATCAAAACAAATCGCAAGGAAACGTGGAAGAATTAATGTTGTCGCTTGTAACAAATGTAAACGCGACAAAAAGAAATGCGATGGCAGTTATTTAACTCAAAAACCTTGCAGGTACTGTCGTGATCGTAATGAATTTTGCGAGTATACTGAACCAACCCGATTGAGAGTCACCAGAATTCAAAGTGATAATGATGAAGGGTTGGTTCACTCCGACGTTGGCGAGGTCGTTCTCAATGAATGCGAAATCGTTTCCAATCAACGCCAAAATGATCCTTTGCAACATAAAGTCGTCGATCACGAATCGTGCAAATCAGATTTTTTTCAATTATCTATGGATCCGTCAACGACGAGCGAACAAATGAATATTTTAAAACGTCTTTATAATGAAATCATGAGAAATCCTGAAGATCCAAAGTTATCCGGCAATAAACGTGATGAATTGTGTACCAAACTCAAAATCCTTTCCTCCTCAAACGACAGTAATATTAACATGAAAATCCAAATATGGAATGATCTTTGTTCCCTGGTGAATGAACTCGATAAAATCATCACCGGGGGAGATTCAACTATTATGGATTCTTCATTTCTTGATTATAATTCTTGGAATTCGGAAACGTTGGGATTTTCCTCTCCTGTCATACCCACCAATGATATCTTCTCATCCAATTCAACCACTCCAAAAAGTGCCGAATCACAAGGATCCATCTTGAACTTTACAACCGACCTGAACTCTTCAACGGTTTTGAGTGATCCACAACCGGTTCATGAAACAGTGCAAAGTGCACGAAAGAATAAAAAGATCGAAATTAAAAATGTGAAGAAAACAAACAATTCCAAAAAAAGAAAGAACCAAAGAGGAAATAAGAGAACCGTAAGCATAATTTATTAAAGAACGTTTATTCTCTCGTTTTATTACGTTAATTAATTCGTTCAAATGTATGTCATAAATTTTTATAGCAACCATATCCGGCGGGAGGTCAAATAGTGATAAGGCCAACGAAACAAGCGCACACCATGATCTGGCATCAAAATGATCCAATTGATGATGTTCCGATCATGGCATTTCACATACAGTCATCCACACATGCCGCACCACCGCAACCAACACCACCTCCACCACCACCTCCACGACGACAAGCACCTCAACACCCGCAAAGAGCTCAATTTCAAGCGCCACATACGTTCGCTCATTACGTCCCATCTATACCGATCGATCTTTGGGATCATTCAACAACCATGACCATGCTTTCACCTGAACCGAATTCCGCCTTTTCAGAACCCAATAATGATGATATCTTGCCAATCACAAATTCTATTCTCTTATCTCCAACGCCATCGCTTCATGATGATATAGGTGATATCGTATCATCACCTTCCAACTCATCGATTGATCACAATCACATGAGAGCGATTTCTGATGACGAAACGGAACGTTTTGAATTTACATTCACACAATCAACCGGATCACCACAATCATTTACGATGGAAGACTTTAACTTCATTGAGATGTATTCTAATACTTCGGACGATTTATCCAGTGGCATGGTAGAACTATTTGGAAATTTTGATGATCAAAAATAATAATTGTTATCGGAAAAAAAAAAAAAATTTTTATTTTCTTTGTTTATGTCATTATCTAAAAATATCTTTCCGGAATTCGGAAAGGGAATCATTCAATTTATCATATCTGGCTAAATTAAATGATGTTGACATATTAGTTTAGTCGGAAAATCATATCTTTATCTTTTATCTGTTTATAATTTTCCCCAAAAATTTCTTTGTATATAATTTATTCCTAAAAGAAAATTTAAAAATAAAAAAAAATTCTCTTTTACTGTATAATTTTTGTGGTTTTCTATCTCCGTTTCATGTATAAAGAAAATCCAACAGTCTCAGCGTACATTTAACGGGTTTATGTTCTAGATCACATGCATAACAATGCCAACTTGGCTAAAGAATAAAGAAATCCCCTTTTTTTTTTTTTTTTTAAAAAAGTGGAATTTATTTTAAAAACATAATTAATGTTGTAAGAATGAATACATTTAATACAATATAATTTTTTTTTTTATTTTTTTTTTGAGAAGATTGAATGTGAAATCGAATGTGATTCTTTTTTTTTTTTTTTTCCTGAATGAAACAATAAAAAATGGCTTAGTGTAAAAATTAATTGGTTGTCATAACATTTGAAATTTGGTTCGAGAATAATTTTCATGTCGTATTCATTGGATTACGTGTGCAAGAAGTTAAACATAACAAATGTTGATAGCTGATTGGAATTCACCGAAAATACTGGGTTAAAAAAAAACTCGGTATATTTGACAATTGAATACTGATTTATTGTTGTTTTATTCGTTCCCATATGTTTATAAGGTGTTACCAAGCGAAAAAAAAAAAAAGGTAACGTTTTCTTGACATAATCATCCTGCTTTCAATTCTAACCTTAAGTTGTTATGCAAGTTTTACCTCCTTAATGAAAGATGAAACGAAATTGAGATACCAATGGATGAAATCAGTATTTTTCATCTCATTATTGAATTTGGAAAAGGTCCGCGTTTAATTGATGAATGATTTTATTATTATTATTATTGTTAATTTTATTTTATATTTCTATTTTAAAACAATATAAAAGATTTGAATAACATACTAAAAAAAGTAAACAGATAATATTAAAAATTTCGGAAATCGAGAAGAATATGATCTATATTATAACAATAAGAAAAAATTTTTTTTTATATATAAGTTATAAAGTAACACAATCGTTAATATAAGGTTAACACTTTTTACATACCCAAAGCTGAATTATGGAACACAAACAATTTAAAATTATATAAACAAAGTAAATATTTGGGAAATATTTTCTCACACCACTTGCTACAATAGCATTATTGAAGAATTTCTAATTTTGTGTAGCATAAGGACAAATCTTGCCAACATTATCAATTAATCCAGATTTGAAAAACTGGTTTGATTGTGGCTAGGTCAGACATGTCCCAATTATATGCGGTGGCTTTCATTGTGATAATAACCATGATATGTGAGATTCTTTCGTAGAGAATCAATCTATTTGTACACAGTGTTTAATCATTGATAGAATCATAAAGATGCGGTGCACGACGAACTATATTTATTGCACAGCGAGGAATCTTTTTTCATTGAATGAATAATGACTTTATTGAAAGAAAATCCGCTCCAAGTTTGGCAAACAAATAATATCATTATGGAGAAGATCACTTGACTTTTTGATTTGAACAAATATTTAGATTCGGTGATAAATATAGGTTTGTGGATCTATTTAACAAAATCTTTTGCGAAAGAACGAAAAATAACACGAACAATTTTAGATCGAGAATTTCTAGTTACATTCTAGGTTTTACCATTAGGGGAATCATATAAAGAAAGATATGTCCTATAATGGGTCATTATCCGTAAAAGAAATGCCGTTTCCTTATAGAAAATGAGCACGGATCTCGAATAAAATTTTTGATACGGATTCTATATTCGGTTAAACTTCTTGTCATGGTTAAAAATTCATTGTAATTGGAAATGTGTAATTATCGGAAAAATGAAAATCATTTTATTTTTTATTTTTGATAGACGAAAACAAATACCTTATTTCCTTTTTTTGACAAAAGTTATAAATACTTTGCTAAATTGATTATAATCATGTGCAATTTGGTAGTTTTTGATGTCGCAGTTCAGAAAATTAATCTCGTTTAATCCGGCACTATTTATCAAGGTGTGAATTCTAAATAATAAATTAATACAGTTGTTATTACTCAGCTGTTATTGAAATCATAAATATCTTTATTAAACTAAACTTGGATTAGTGAGATTTTTGTGCTAAAAATGTAAAACTTAATGAAAGGTGTGAAAGTTTTTAATAATCAAAATTGAATATTAATAATTAATTGTTTGTGTATTCCATGTTATAATTTAACCATTTTAGGAAGATAAGATAAAATAAAAATTCTTTCGTGTTCCGATTTTTAAATTTGCATTGTTTTACTTATACAATTGGAAAAAAAATTTTTATTGTGATTACCAAAAATGTATTTTTAAAGTGTGAAATTTATTTTTTTGAAAGGTTTGGGCGCATTGTTTCAACTTAAAAAAAAAAACAAATTTTCGCCGTTTCTTTTCTCTAAAAATTTAGAATTTCCAATTCTACACAATGATAGTAACGAATTATTATCCTTTTCTAACCTCGTCCTTTTATGTAAATTTTGTAGACTTTATTAGTGCACTCCCGCAAAATCGTGAATCGGATACCTTCCGTTTTTGATGTAACGTTTCATCTGCTATGTGAGATTTTTTTATCGTCATTAACATGACATAAGATAATTTAGTCCATAATATGGTTTATACGTGGGGAACTTTGAATCAGTGTTTTACACAATGCTAGATTAGCAAATTGGCCCACTAAATTTTTGATAGTCCACCGTGGTATATAGTAGGTATCACACATGTGACATTGTTTAAATCAAAACCTTCTTGATCGCATATAACAAAAGTCAAGTTTGATTTTTTCGCTGATAAACTAATATCGCGTCATGTTCTTTTTACGCGTTTAACTTGATTTTATCTTAATATAAATTATAAGGTAGCAAGTAGTAGGATAACAAATATATAAACTTATCTCTCAAGTTATAATCAATCTTTTTTTTGATATGAATATTTCTGAACGATTAGTTTTTATTTTTTTTTTGGTTTGGCTTTGTTATATTGCATACAGTATATCACAAATGTGATCTTCTTGAATCAAAAACGCCACAATTTTTTTTTCAATAATCAAAAATTTTTTCACAACAAATGTCTCTAATCAAAATGCCTCTTTTGATCAAATATCCATAATTTTCAATTAAAAATTTTTAGTCGAGAACCCCATTCGACTAACTTTTATTTTGTTTAATTAACTAGAAAATTCATCATAACTAATATAAATAATTGATTCTGATATTTAATGTATTAAAGTGGCTCATCAATTTATCAATTTAAGCTTTTTTGATAAATGAGATTGTGATTTTTGTGACTCGCATGTTACAAACATTTTGTATTTTTTTTTTTTCATTTTTTTTTTTTCATGATCATAGGACCATAAATGAATTGTCAAACTTGTTTGCCATAGGATTTCTAAAAATAAAAATTTTTTCTTGTACAGTATAATAAAATAGGATGATTTGGTAACCTAATTTGGGTTCAATCTTAAATCATTATTTAAAAATCACTCATATCATGAAACACTTAACGATAACACAATCCATAAATTTCTTCGGCACGATTCTGTGTCACCTCATGATGTAGGAATTAGTTATTCGTGTAATTCGTAAAAATTCGTTCCTGTTGAACCAGTTTATATTACATTGCATTGCATTTGAACACGATTTAAAATTTATGTGTTCAAATTGATCAAATAAACGGACTAAACGGACTAGCGGACTACAATCATGGTAACGACTTTATTAATTTATTATAACTTAAATATAAATCTACGCTATATTCTTAAACTGGACGAATACTGAACGACATCAAGTTGTTCTCAATTCCAGGATTAGATTTACCGCGAAATTGCTTATTTAGGTTGTACTTGTCTGTCTCAGTGTTGGCAAATGTCCTTGAAATGACCTTAAATGACCTCAAATGACATCATTTTTATTAGAAATTTCAATTCAAAATGACCAAAGGTCATTTAAAAAATAGTAAGTGACCTTATAATTTGCCATCACTGGTCTGCCTGCATGTTAACCGCGTTAAATATTAAGGTTATTTTCTTCCTGTTATCAGTAATGACCTTTTGCAGACGATGCGGCACTTTGCCTGTTACAGGCCAGCCCCCTAACACAAGCTCCAAATTCAATCGGTTTTATGCAGTGTTGGCAAATACCTTAAATGACCTCAAATGGCATCATTTTATTATAAATTTCATTAAATATTAAGGTTATTTTCTTCCTTTAATCACAATATTAAGATTATTTATTAATACAACATTTAGCGAAGAAGGACTCTTTGTTCAATCCAACTTACACGGCGTCTACCATTGATCCATCCTGTTATCAGGAATGACCTTTTGCAGACGATGCGGCACTTGCCTGTTACAGGCCAGCCCCCTAACACAAGTTCCAAATTCAATTGGTTTTATGCAGTGTTGGCAAATACCTTAAATGACCTCAAATGGCATCATTTTATTATAAATTTCATTAAATATTAA
>CAJVPP010000405.1:0-33428 GCA_910592005.1 Funneliformis mosseae | reverse complement strand
TCTTGGTTTATCCTAAAACCTTAACTTGAGTTACTTTTCAACTCAAGGGAAAATACAAGATATTTATATAAAATAAAGTAATATAAAATCAACTATAACAAATATAATAAAGAGAATAAATAATATAACTATGATAAATATAATATATATAATATATAAGATATAATTAATAAATATAATAAATATAATTCATTTACCTAATATGTCCACTTGATCAACGTTGACAACTTTAGCAACTTTGTCAACTTCGTCAACTATGTCGATCATTTGGATCACATGACTTATTTTTAGCGCAGTCACGGGATCACGGCTTCAACACTCAATAGTAATGGGTGGTCAGCGGTAGGTCAAAGGCCTTTGACTGACCGATCGGTTGACAGACCATTAATAGTAATATATTTAGCTTATTAGAAAGTATTAATTTTAATCTTTTATATTATTTTTATACTATAAAATAGCATTAAGATAGAATTTATTTGAATAATTTTACTAATTTATATTATTTTTATATTTATAAATACAGCTTTTTGTTATAAATATTGTGATTATTGCTTTGTCTGAAATGCGCATTTCGGAGATCAACGCATTTGGGCTACAACAGTTTCTTTTGCCTAAATTTTTCCAATAAAATTTATTAGTTTAAATATTCTTTTAATATAAGGAATGTTGGAGCATCCATGATTCCCATATGTTGGCATACTATCCAACCCATGTTTTTATCTTGAATTTATAGTTTAATGAAGGAGAACAAGTATTCATATGATGTTGAAATTAAACGTTGAAAAGAATATAAATAAATAGAGACAATAATAGCAAATCACGAATGATTTTTCTAGTAAGAAATAGCATCTAAAGTAACGCAAGATATATCGTACATTTAATATAGTTTTACCCAAAGAGACAAAATTTCAGTCCATAAATTGCTTTCGCTAAATTCGTTTATTTTCAACATATTGTTAGGATAACGTCGTTAGGGTAACATATCGTTAGGATGACAATGCGTTAGGGTAAAATGTTGTGCTAATTAAAATTTTAGGGTTTGGTTTAATTAACCGAAAATCATTTTACCGAATAAAAAATATAAATTTAAAAAATTTTGTTATTTGTCGGTGAAATAACCATGTCGGTAAAAATGATAGTCGTTAATCCAAGTGTCCAAATTATTGTCAGTTAAATGATTGTCGGTAAAACGGTAAGTTGAATGCGACCCCAAATTTTAAATATATATTAGAAGTAACATGTATTATTTAACACTACGCCTTCCTTTATATTGCATATACACAGTACATTAAATCCTTTCCCTTTCTCCCTTGCGATATTATCGCCTTCGCCATTTTTAATTTATAATTTCCAATTGCAACGGTATAATTCGTTGCGTTGTTTTAATTTTCTTGCTTATTATTTTTTTTTATTTTCGATTATATTTTGCGTAGTTTATTTGATTAATAAATCGAAGTTGAGGCAAAACTAATTAATTAACATTTATTAAATAAATTAGTGTTATAATTACTTCAATATTCTTTAATTACAAATGCAATTGTTTATAAATACATAAACGAAAGAACTGTTTCGTGGTGAATGTCTATAGTTAATTACTAATTATCAAATTTACGGAAATAAAATGAACAATTCATACAAAAGACTTTCTCGGATCCACCATTATCCACGATTTCCTCGTAATATGAAAGAACAAAAGTGTTTATTAATATTTATAAAAAAAATAAAGTAGATAATTTTTTTGGTATGTTTCAGTTAATATTAAAATAATTTAATAATACGGTTGTAAGAATCAGTTTTAAATTTCTGAATGTTTTAATTGGATATAGTATTAAACTATGATCGTCAACTTAAATATTGTTGGCTAATTTGAAATCAAAAGATTTCGCTCCCATAATTTTTTGGAAGATGAAAATTTAAGTGGTACATAAACTTAGCGCTGAGTATAAGGATAACCCTCGGAAAGTATAGATGAACAACTATCATCGCCATCAATGTCAGCGATATCAAGGTATTTCTTACAGAGAGGCACGGCAATCCCATATATATTCGAGAAAATTCTTAATTTTGCAATATACAGTATTTACCTATAAACATAAGCTTCACGGTTATAAATATCATTATTATTGATTTTAATAGTTAACTTTTTTTGAAGCTGGAACATGATTTAACAAAATAAATTTTTGGTAAATAATTTTCCTCTATCTCCAACGTATAAGAATAAAACGGACGGACGGTCAACTGCAATTAAAAATGTAAAATAAGCAAATTGCTTTCTTTTATTTATTGCAATTATAATAAAAAGTACATACATAGAGATATACTGTATTGATTAAATTAAATATAAAGAGAATTAGAATTTAAAATTTTATTATTTCATCAGCTTTGTTTTGTTAAAACTCGTCTAACAAGAGGAAATTAATATCATCATCCTTTCACATTCATATATAATAATATCCTTGAACACTTAAACGAAATTGGTAAATAAATATTTGCGTCATTGGCTAACTTTTTTTTCCGGCAATGAATTATTCATTGCAGTTATAGAAGTTCTACTATCAGGACAAAGTAAATTATTATTCACACAAACCAAGTGATAAAATTATTTTGCCAAACTACTGTTAACAATAACAAGGATTTCTAGTCCAATCCTAATTATATTTTGTACTATTGATTATAACTGTGAAAATTTATATATAAATATAAAATTGCTATTTATTTTTATTTTACTATATACATAGAATATATAATATTGAGTATGACGTGTGGCAGAAAATTTCTGTGAATATTTTTTTAAACAATTTTTATTATAATCACCAAAAGCCTCAAATTATTATCAAGAATATATACCATTTCTAGCAATTTCAGATCTAACCAAGTTTTCTTCAGACTGAAATACAAGTCATCATCTTCAAAGTTCTTTGCATTGAACCAAAATAAAAATCCAATATTAATTATTCAATATTTTATTAATGTCTCGCGTCAATGTAATGTGTTTCCTTTTATCTCTTGTAATCCGGCCGCTAGATGAATTCTATACTTTTCTATTTTAACGTTCCATTACTTTTTCCACATAATACACTACTAGATTTCTGAAAGAAATTGCTAAACAATACTTTTTTCAATTTTTCAACCCAAAATCAGATAATATGGAACCTATCCAAGATTTCGATTTTGGGGCTCAGTAAGAATTAAAGACGTGTCTTTAGATTAAAATATTGAAAAATCAAATACATTTCTCTTCACGTTGTCTACTTTATTAGGGCTCACATGAGATTAAAACAGGTAAGTTTTTGCTTCGATTTTGAGTAATATTCACACGTATAATACTATACTAAACTTTGATAATCTAAGTTTATTGCGCTGATGAGTCACTTAAATATTATGAGTACTTTCGACGTAGCTATATTTATGTCTAAATTTGTACTGGAAAATTTCGAAAGTTTAATATTTTTTTTTTATACTTAAAATTTTTAAATAATTATTAATTTCGAAGAAAATTTTAAATGAAACTGTGTCTTACACATTACATTAGGTTATTTATTAGAATGAAGCATATGAAGTCATTTAATTACGACCGACGCTTAATTTGGATCAAATAATCCGGTCAATTCGACCAGTTCGAAAGTTATCTATGAATATTATATAAAAACCAATGAGTTATGCTGTTTGAAACAAATGGCTAAGTATAAATAATATTAAATTGAATCAAGAATTTGATGAATCATCCTAAGAATCTTTAATTGTGTATTAGATCGCGAAGTATAAAGGTGATTTGATCTGTCAAAAATTAATCCTTATTAATGCTTATTTATCAGCCTTTTTATTTTGCTGTAGCTTATAAACATTTCTAAAACTGATTCAGATACAAGTTTCCCAGAGATTCTAGTGCTTTTAACGATTTTCACCATTGCAGCAAGTAATACTTTTTATTTTATTTTATTAGTATTTTTCCTTTTTTCGTTTCTATTTTTTTTTTTTATTTAGATCTTTGGTTTTTAGACGGAAAATTTGGAAGATATTGCTTCTTTATTAGTACTTCTTTGTATGTACTTTTATTACTTAAAGACGGGTTTCATATTGTTTTAAAAAATAATTATGAAACATTTTTTTTTTTATATAAAATTAGCAGTATTTTTAATTCGTTTTAATTGATCGACAAATCACCTGAATAACATCAGGTTTGATTTTGCACTAATATGCATAAAAATTTTAAACTTGACTATAAATTCTTAATCGATTTCTGAAGAAAATCTCATTAATTATGAAATTTTAACGTTACCGATGATCAACCGGTTAAACTAGAGTATTTATGGAAATTCATTTACATATGGGAAATGTTTAACCGAGGGCTGAAAAAATAAGCCCTTTATGCAGTTTCTTTTTTTTTTTTTAAAAAATTAAAAACCAAGATTTAATCGCACGCAAAAAATGGTTTTAAAGAACAATCTAGAAAAAAACCTAAGAGACTTGGAAAATAGAATTAAGGAATTAGAACAAAGTAATGAAAGGATTTGTTCACAATTCAACCATTTAGAAGAAAAGGTTAGAGAGAGAGAAGAAGAAACCAAAATCAAAGAAGAAATTATTGTATATTTAGAAGAAAAGGTTAGAAAACAAGAAGAAATAACCAAAGCTAATCAAGAAATTATTAATGAAATGGAAGGAAGGATCAGCAATTTCGAATCATTAATTTATGATACAATTGATAGTTTAACTATTACAGATACCAATAAGGATAACATATTAAATACCTCAGATGGATTGCAAAGATTTCGAATATTGACAAAACTCTATTGTAACAATTCTCAAATCACTAGCCTACCAACTCTACCTAACTCCTTAATGGAACTTAATTGCTCTGGTACTAAAATAACTGTCCTACCTACTTTACCCAACTCCTTATCGAAACTTAAATGCTCTTTTACTCGAATAACTATCCTACCAACTTTACCTTACTCCTTAATGGAACTTAATTGCTCTTCTACTGAAATAACTAGCCTACCAATTTTACCCAATTCCTTAACAGAATTTAAATGCTCTCGTACTGCAATAACCAACCTACCAACTTTACCAAACTACTTAACGGAACTTAATTGCTCTTATACTAAAATGACTATCCTACCAACTTTACCAAACTCCCTAACGTTACTCAATTGTGGTAATACTAGAATAACTACCCTTCCAACTTTACCAAACTCCTTAACGGTACTCAAATGTTATTGGACTTGCATAAGCAGCTTACCAACTTTACCCAACTCCTTAATGGAACTTGATTGCTTTGGTACTGAAATAACCAAACTACCAACTTTACCGAACTCCTTAACGGAAGTTGATTGCTCTTATACTTTAATAACCAAACTACCAACTTTACCCAACTCTTTAACAAAACTCATATGTTCTAACACTAAAATGACTATACTACCAACTTTACCTAACTCCTTAACGGAACTTAATTGCTCTTATACTAAAATAACCAAAATACCAACTTTACCCAACTCCTTAACGGAACTTGATTGCTCTAGTACTCAATTAACTATCCTACCAACTTTACCAAATTCTTTAACGAAACTTAGTTGCTCTAATACTTCAATAACTAGCTTACCAAATTTACCCGAATCCTTAATGAGTATTAAACCTGAATCTTTAAAAGACTCAACGACTCCATAACATTTCCTAAATCTTTAGCCTGTTCAATATCTTCTTGAGGAGTTAATGATATGATTTTTTTCTCGTATTTAAAACTCTGATGTGTGCAGCGCAACTCTAACTGCACCTATTTTTTTAATTACTAGTGAACGCATAATTATATAATACAAAGATTGTAAGTTGATAACTATCTTCAAAAAAAGGTTGTTCGCTTTTTAAAGAAGCAACCAATTACAATTTACGGTCATGAATAATTTCATGACAATTGTTTCACATGATATCATAAATCTTACCAATAAATTAAAATAAATAACTATTGAATACAAATATAATTAAATTGGATGATTTCATAGTATAAAAATAGAAATAATAATGTTTTTAATTACTACAAAGCAAATAATAGATAGTGATTATAAAAAAAAACTTGAGAAAATATTTCTTTGTATATTTAAATTTTTAGGCAAAGCTACTATTATAAAAACAATTTATTTTACTACGACTATATATTTTGGGTTTCTTTTGAGAAATTCAGAAAAAAGGAGATCTATGACTTAGTAATTAAGAAATATGGGAGATCGTTATCTTAAAAATGAAATCTGTCAAAAATACTCTTCTGTAATCCTATCTTATCATGTTAATCAGTTATTTTGAAACTTTAACACAATTCAAAACCACTCACTGCTCGAATGGTATTGTTAAAAATTGTGATCAAAGTCAAATTTTGAACAACAATTAGCAGGATCATATTTGAATAATGAAATTTGGAATTTATTTTAAAATCTAATTATCATAAATTAAATATTATAAAATTTGATAGCCGAAGAAATTTAATAAATAAGCCAAATATTTTAATAAATAAGCCAAAGTAAAAGTCCAAATATTGAAGCCTAATCCGGCCCAGTTTTTAAATTACAGTAAGTAAGTATTAAATTGTTAGCCTAATCTGGTCCGAACTTAAATAAAATATCTGCCCAGCATAGGCCAGATTTAATAATATGATAATCGAAACCTGACCTAGTATAATTAATTTATGCTATTTTGCGATGCAAAATTTAATAATTCAAGGAAACATTAAGATTATATCTTTAACAAAATTAATAATTACATAATAGCTTTATTACCAACATCTTTCATTTAATATCGGTTATTCAATGTTCTAATATTAAAGATATGGTTTTTGGCGAGTATTATATTCCAAAGTATGATAAATTAAAAAAGTATTTTGATTAAAACCCTTCATTCATTAAAAAAAATATTTGCCTTTCAGTGCTGTGTTATATATTGTATAGATAACAAATTGGCTTCAAGTGAGTTTAGAAATTTTACTATTCAAGATTTTAAATTAAAAAAAAAGCTAATTATAGTTGGAGACCTGATCCATATCTTTAAATAATTTCTAAAGTTGAAGCTTAAATGGATTATTAGATGATAAACGCTGTATTCAGAAATTAGTTATTATATTAAGTTTTCACAATAGCTATAATGCTTTCGATCATTTCTCTGATTTTATTTTGAATATGAGCCAAATTCTTTGAAATATTGAATTTCCGCAGCCGTACTGAAGCGAAATACGAAACAACGAAACCTATTAAGAAATTTTCTGATCAACTTTATTACTACAACGGAGATGTATTTTATAATTTCTCTGAATATGATATGCTCTTTGAGTTGATTGCTTTAGTATATAAGTTTGGAAACATTATCGAAATGTATTATCCATTTCTTTTTATTATAATAGTTTTCATTTATATTAAAATCCTGTATTTGATAATAGACCCATAGAATAGGTAAATTAATTTCGAGTTATTTGTAATTGGGAAGAAAACGTTATGCGTGCTGCTTTTAATGTAAGGTAAATATTTTTTTTTTAATCATTTGATAAAACCAATATATTTTATTATCCCATCCCATTTATACTTAATCAAGCACGTAAAAAGTTGCAAAACTAGTTTCGATCAAATTTCCGTCATTATGACATTTTGGATCCGGTAGATCGGGAATAATGCTGGGAAAAGGGACCAAATTGAAAACTTTTTCAATAATTAATTCCTAAGTGAACAACGTTTATTATTATTATTTAAAAAAGTATTTTTAAAATTTGTTTCTTTTCTCAACTCTCACCTCACAGGTTATTTTTACTATCCCATACCCAGCCTTAATATTTTAAAGAATTGCCGCAGTAGAATTCTAGATCAAAGATTTTAATATACCGGCACTGAAATAGACTTCGTTTCACTTTTGTATCAGGAAGAATTAGTTTAAATTCTCTTCTATTATTACAGAGCACGGATGAGGCAGTAACAGTTGGATCCTTTGTATTTTTATAAGAAAATCTTGCCCTTGTCTATTCTTGTTATAAATTGGGAGGTAAGCAATTAAAATCACGTTACGATTTACTATGTACGTAACTCGATTTTAATAGCAAACCTCCTAAATTATTAAATTGTCCAAATCGTAAAATATCTTATCTCTACGAAATTAGGAGGTAATACTTAATTATCATATTTATTAGAACGAAACGAACGAACTTAAACTTCTTTCATTTAATTCTCATTTTTTATATATATAAAAAAAAAGAGGTAAATTACCGCATCAAAAATGCAGATGTCTAATTTTAATAGTAATTTCACTTTTTAGATCAATATAGAACGTTTCCCTAGTTAATCTTTCCACTTTATCACCATAAGATCTTCACAATCATTCATACTTCTATCGTCACCCCTATTATAAATTTGGTTTAGAATAAAAGAATATTGGTAAAGTAATATTATTCATCTGTTTATGAAGATTATTTGATGATTGGTATTTTGCGTTAAAGATTAAAATCAAATTATGGTCGTGAAGGTTGAACCCACTACAGAAAACATAATTCTTGTACATCAAGAGCAACATGGATTAATAAAAATCTTATCTACATTACATGAATTTTTATCCTAACCAAACTTATTAGAAATACTGTTGAATCTTTCTTTCTTAGATCTGAAATTGCTTTAAATAGTACATTCTCTTGATAATAATTTGAGGCTTTTTAGTGAATGATAATATTCTCAAAAATTTCTGCGTCACATGTGATACTTACTCAATATTATTTATTTATATTATATTCTAGATTATATGTATATAGTAAATAAATAGGATTTTTTATATAAACAAATTTTCGCTGTTATAATCAATAGTACAAAATGCCAATATTACGTGGTTTATGTGTGAATAAGAAGTATCGGTTATCGTGATTACTTTGTCCTGATGGTTCCTGATGATGATAGAACTCCTATAACCAGTGATGGCAAGTGACCGAAATGACCTCAAATGACTAGGTCATTCGATAGTCATTCAGAGTTCATTTAAAATTATCAAATAGCCTGGTCATTTTCCATCACTGCCTATAACTGCAATGAATAATCATTGATGTTTGTCGGGAATAAAAAGTTTGCGCAATAACCCAAAATTTTATTTACAAATTCGTCTAAGTGTTCAAGAACATTATTATTTTTGAATGTGAAAGGATGATGATATTCATTCCTATTGTTAGACGATATTTAACAAAAGAAAGCAGATGAAATAAATAAATTTTAAATTCCTATTCTCTTAATATTTTATGTAATCAATTTATTTTTATTTAGCAATCTATGTGTATTTTCTTTTTATAGTACAAAATAATTGTAATAAATAAAGAAAACAATTTGCTTATTTTACATTTTTATTTGCAATTGACTGTCCGTTCGCTTTATTTATACGTTTTTATTTTTTTCAATATTAATATTAAACTTTCAATTTGATGCATTTTAATTTATTAATTGAATTTATTTTAATGCGTCTTAAGTATATATATTGGTTTTATTTTACTGTTGCTAATATTTTTCTTTTTTTCTTGAAAAACGTGTGCTACATGAAAGAGACAGTATCAGGAATAAAATTCGGAGTTATGAACTTAGAATGCAACTCATTAATTCGATATTTTTTATTTTTTAAAAAAAAAAATAAAAAAAAATTAATTTTCCTATAATTATAATTTTTTTTTCTTTATTGTCACGATCTTCCCTTTTTTACTCGTAAGAATAAACATAAATGAATCTATATTTTCGAATTTCTCAAAAACAAACCCGAACATTAGAAACCGACCGTTTTTGATCGACCGATTTTAAATTTTTCTAATAATTTTACTCAGAATTTATATACTACCTTTTTCACATTTTTTGTCCGCTTTATAAGTTATCTATAATTACAAAGTAATTCAACAAAGAAAGAAAAGCGGAAATTAATTATTAAGATCTATAATAATAAAAAAATACATGTAAATCATTAACGTTTAGAATACTTGTATAAATAAATTTTTAAATTGTGTGACCCTTAATTTTCGTTACGTTTAGTTCAACGAAATTCAGAGAAGAAATTTTCTATTTTAGCGTAGTGATGATCAGGTCACTAAACATTTTTGGCTACAAGAAAAGTATATCCGATTTTACTATGGTTCATCTCTTAGCTTGCAATGGAAGACTGGTTTGGACTATAGAATTGTAATTAAAATTTTCATTACTTCTTTTCTCTTTGAGTACTTATTTTTAATCCAGAAATTCACAGAAATGCAAAAAAATGTAAAAAATTTTTTTATTTAGTAAAAAATAGTAGTATAATTATTTAAATTTATGTGGCGCAGCGTTACCACGGATTTTTTTTTGTTAATAAATTTCATAAAGTTTTAATAATAAAAAAAAGTTTGTTAAATACAGTACAAATAATTCTTAATTTACTAATTAAAATATTACATTATCGATTTTTTTGGATGCTTTACCGAATTTACTGAATTTGATATCGATAATTGTATTGTTCGTTTGATTGATCGACAAATCACCTGTATCTAAAACGGCGATAAGTTTTCGCATACGATTATTCAAAAAAAATTTTCAAAGTATAAATATATATTTTTATAAGATAAGCAAAATTAAATTTTTAACCGAGTATGCTGCACTAATTTGTTGTAAATACAAATTTTTATGCATGAATATATTAATTTTCTAATAAGGAAATTGCCACATTTTGCTACATTTTGGTGGATAAATCATTTTAGGTATTGATTTTCGTTTTAATATAAATATTAATTTAACTGCAACCAACGAATAGTAATAAAATAGCAGGTACCTTTATTAGGAAAGTAACGTTACCGATGATCCATTATATATAACCGATGACTGAAAAAATAAAAGCCCTTTTGCAGTTTTTTTTTTTTTTTAAAAAAATTAAAAAAATATATTATTCCAGAATAAATAAATTAGTTTAGTCTAAGATTTAATCGCACGCAAAAAATGGTTTTAAAGAACAATCTAGAAAAAAACCTAAGAGACTTGGAAACTAGAATTAAGGAATTAGAGCAAAGTAATGAAAGGATTTGTTCACAATTCAACCATTTAGAAGAAAAGGTTAGAGAGAGAGAAGAAGAAACCAAAACCAAAGAAGAAATTATTGTATATTTAGAAGAAAAGGTTAGAAAACAAGAAGAAATAACCAAAGCTAATCAAGAAATTATTAATGAAATGGAAGGAAGGATCAGCAATTTCGAATCATTAATTTATGATACAATTGATAGTTTAACTATTACAGATACCAATAAGGATAACATATTAAATACCTCAGATGGATTGCAAAGATTTCGAAAATTGACAAAGCTCCATTGTAACAATTCTCAAATCACGAGCCTACCAACTCTACCTAACTCCTTAACAGAGCTCTATTGCTCTGAATCTCAAATAATTAGCTTACCTACTTTACCTAACTCCTTAATTCATCTTGACTGCGAAAAAAATCAAATAACTATCCTAGAATCTCTACCTAATTCCTTAATGGAACTTAATTGTTCTTCTACTGAAATAACTAGCCTACCAATTTTACCCAACACCTTAACGAAATTTAAATGCTCTCGTACTGAAATAATCAACCTACCAACTTTACCAAACTACTTAACGGAACTACATTGCTCTTATACTAAAATAACGTTCCTACCAGCTTTACCAAACTCCTTAACGTTACTCAATTGTGGTAATACTAGAATAACTACCCTTCCAACTTTGCCAAACTCCTTAACGGTACTCAAATGTTATTGGACTGACATAAATAGTTTACCAACTTTACCCAATTCCTTAACGGAACTTGATTGCTCTGGTACTAAATTAACCAAACTACCAACTTTACCAAACTCCTTAACGGAACTTAATTGCTCTTATACTGAAATAACCAAAATACCAACTTTACCCAACTCTTTAACAAAACTCATGTGTTCTAATACTAAAATGATTATATTATCAACTTTACCTAATTTAACAGAACTTAATTGCTCTTATACTGAAATAACCAAAATACCAACTTTACCCAACTCCTTAACGATACTCAGGTGTTATAGGACTAAAATAATTAGATTACCAACTTTATCCAACTCCTTAACGGAACTTGATTGCTCTAGTACTCAATTAACTATCCTACCAACTTTACCAAATTCTTTAACGGAACTTAATTGCTCTGATACTTCAATAACTAGTTTACCAAATTTACCCGAATCCTTAATGAGTATTAAACCTGAATCTTTAAAAGACTCAACGATTCCATAAACTATCTGCACTATTTCCTAAATCTTTAGCCTTGTACATAACTTTCTTAAATGTTCAAATTTCTCTTGAGGAGTTAATTATATGATAAACTTTCACATATTAATCTGATTGTTAAATTAGATTACTTTATCCTAAGTGGAATTTAACTTTGCAATACAAAAACAATTTGAATGTTATTTTCTTTAAAAATTAAGCATTTCTTTTATTCTTAAAATACATATTCGTCATTAAATTATTTTATGCAGCATTTTATAATAATTTCTTTACATACCTATATGACTTGTCTTATGGTTAAGAAATCCTCTGTATAGCAGACTTTTAACCCTCTTAGGTTTCAATGAATACCAGGACCTCATTCCCCTAGCCAAGAAACAAGAATCCCTATCATTTAATATGAAATTGCTAATTTAGACTTTTGTGAATTTTTTGAATATAATAATATTTGAACCTTATTTTTCATTTCCTAATTTTACATACATTTTATTTTTAAAAATATCTAATAATATTAAATTAAAAGATTTAACATCAAATGTTTAATAACTTGCTATTTATTATATTTTAAATATTTTTTTTAATAAAACATTCAATTGAATTTAAATTACAGTAAAAATATAATTAATTATAATAATCAGTAAAAATAACTAACTATTTTCTGATAATTAATAAAAAATAACTTACAATCTAAATTTTAAATATAAAATAATTATGTATAAATTTTAATTAAAATTATAATTAATTCTAATAATATTTTATTTTTAAATAAATGTTAGTTAATATTAGATAAAGTTTTATAAAAATATAATTAAATACTAGTATTAATAAAAATAATTACTATTTATTATATTAATAATTATAGTTAAGCCAGATAGGATCATGCCAATTTTTAAAGCTCTGAACGATTCAGATTAATCTGAAGATTTTTTAGATCAGTTCAATTCAGATCGGTTTCAGATTGCATAAAAATCGATCTAAAAATTTTCAGTTCAGTTCAGATTTTTTTCAGATTATAATTCTAATCTGAACCGAAAAAAATCTGAACTGAACTGATAATTCAGATTAATCTGAAAGTTCAGTTCAATTATATGTAAAACTCTTAGAGGATCGCAAAAATTTAGCGAAACTCTAGGAAAATCGCAAAAAATCACGAATTTCTCTTCGAATTTTATAAAAAAATTGCGAAAACCTTAGAGAATCGCAATTTTTTGTGATTTCTCTTAGAATTTTACAAAATTATCACGAAACTCTTGGAGAGTTGCAAAAAATTGCGATTTTTCTTAGAATTTCACAAAAAAATCGCAAAACTTTTAGAGAATCGCAATTTTTTCGATTTCTCTTAGTATTACAAAAAATTGCGATTTCTCTTTAAATTTCGCGAACCTCAAATAGAAATTCGCGATTTTTTGTGTTCTCCTAGAGTTGCGTATATAAATTGCATATTCCTTATATAATTGAATCGTAATTTCAGATTAATCTGAAAATTCTAGTTCAGTTCTGATTTTACCAGTCTATAGTTCAGTTCAGATTCGGATTGGCATTTTTAAGATTAATAATTTGAACTAAACTGAACCAATATTTTTGGTTTAGATATGGATTGGCATCTAATCCGGACTAAACTGAACCATTCAGAGCTTTATCAATTTTATTATATCAATATTTATTATAATTATTCTATATAAATATGATTATACAATAATAAGCTACTTTATATAATTATTAAACATTTTATGATAATTTATATGCAAATTTGTATTTGCTAATACTTCAGATTCTAATAATTTCTGAAATTATGCAGGCTTTATTTCAATTTCAACTTGATTATTAGATTTTAAAGAAATTTGAGAAGTATTAGCTGATGTAACAAAACATTTTAATAGCTGAATTGCTTAAATACTAAAAAAAAATAAAGTTAATTAAGAAAATATTTTATATAATTATTTGTTAATTAATAAAATAATATCTTCCTTTATAATTGAAATATTCTATATATTTATACTTTATTTATATACATTAAGTTTATAGAAGAAATATTATCAGATACTATATTTGCAATAATTTTAATATTAAATAAATAGTTAACATTAAAAATAAAAAGAGTTTGAAAAGCATACATATTTTTTTATAAATTTCACTTGTTAATAAAGTCATCATATATAGTTACTGCTAATTATAAGAAAAAATATAAGATTGAAGTTCTTGGTCAGATTTATGATGGGATTAATATCTAATGTAATCTGTATTTTGGCTAAGATACTGCAATGCTTAAACTATAATTTTTCTGTTCACATGATTTGTAATCTTCATATTATCAAGATTAATCTCTATTATAATATAAATTTCTTTTATTAGTTTTTTAATCATATTTTACTAATATGATAACTTTTAATCTCATTTCTAGTTTAAAAAGCTATATAATAAAAATTAAGCAAAATAAATTAACTTTATAAAATTAATATAACTTTAATTTTTCTGTTTCTTCTTCAACTTTTTAGAGATAAAAAATAGGTTCAGTATTAATAGATCATAAACTAATATACCTATTATAATTATTTATTAAAATTGAATTATTAAGAAGAATTAATTTTTTTCTTTTTTCACGATAATTAGTATTAACTTTTTGATTAGCTTCAGATCTAAAAATCTAAACATTAAATCTTCTATTAGGTTTTTCTTTAAATTATCTATTATTAAGTTTAAATGTTTACCATTATAAAAAAAAAATCTAATATAATAGTCTTTTTAGAATATTACTATCTATTTTTTGATAATTAAAAATTTGAATAATTTTATTAATAGTTAGAATATCATCCTTTAAAATTATTTAAGCTAAGATCAAAAAGATATTTGATTTTTCTATTAAAGTTTTTCTATTAATTTAGAATAAGAGTTTCTTATTGAATATCTACATTTTTAATAACAAAATTGTTAATTAAATATCACCTAATTGCTGTAATAGCTGTTTAAACAGAATTTATTAAGTATTCTTGACTATTTCATTATTTTATTATAGTAATATATTTTAATAATTATTGATCTAACTCAGTTTCTATTGCAATTTTATTAATTTTTTTAATAAAATCTGCTTCACAATGAAATTTTTTTAATAAAATTATCCAATTTTAGTAGAAGCTTTAATGTTCATTACTTCACCAATTTTTTTAAGAATTCTGCATATTCATGAGAAATAATAGTTTCAGATATCTAAAAAAAAGATATAAAATATATTAGATATATTAAATAAAATAAAAAAATAATAATTAAAATGTGAATAATATTTACTAGCTATTTGGATATATTTATTATTATCTTGCATATTTCTGTAATATTCTTTAAAATGAACAAATTTACTTTTAGGAAAAAAGAGAAAAATGAAATAATTTATAAAACTAGAAGGCAAAAAATTTATTTATAGTCTAAAAAAACTTATTTAATTTGTAATATTATAATGTGTAAAAATTTGATAAACTAAATGAAAGCTTTATTATAATATAATAAAAATTCTTATTTTTATTAAAAAACTAACTAGGCATAATCTTTGAATTCTTAACTATAATATAATTATTAGATGATTAAACTAAATAATAATTTAATGCAATACTTTGTATCACTATTAGACTATTATTTAATTAATTATTTAATAATATATAATTATTAAATATTTTTAATTATATAGATATTAGTATTAGATGATTTTACTTTATATAATGAAAGCTATAGTCATTTTCAAAAAAAAGAAATAAGTATAAATTTAGTTAGCTTCATATAGAAATCATAAGAGTTATTTTTATTATGTTAATATATTAATATTAATATTGATATTGATATTGATATTGATAGAAATAACAGTTATTTATATATAATTTAAAAAAAAATAATTAGAATAGAAGAATCACATGAATAATTAAGAAAAGTTTTTTTTTATAATTTTTATTATGTAAAAAAAAAATAAAATTATAAATAATTATGATTACTAATAATTAATGTAATGATCAAATCCAAGAATTCATTAAAAACTTATGCTGTGATAATAAAAATCTTATTTTATCTAATAATTTTAGCTGAACAGATAAATCAATCTAGCCTAAAAAATAAAAGGTTTATTAACAATCTAACTCAAACTACTTAAAAGAATTAAAACAAATAAATAAGATAAAATAAATAAAATTAGTAATTAAAATTAATTACCAAAATAAAAAATAAATTAAAAAGTTATTCAGCTTACTTCACTATAGTAATGAATTAATGATTCTATTTGAAGGTTATTTAGCCTAAAAAATAGCAAAAGTAACATTAATCTAATCTAAAATATATAAAAATAAAATAAAAATATATTATTTAATTAAAATTATTTAGCTTATATTTGACATAGTAACAAACTGAATGGTTTTATTCAAAGATATTGTCTAATTCTTAACTTAAGTAAAAGAACGGATTAAACTTAAAAAAAATAAAAATTTGTTTTATTTCTTTTTTATTTTTAATTTTTTATTTTATTTATTTTTTTTTTAAAAAAATAAATAGAATAATAAAAAAAATAAAATAAAAATAAAATAAAAAAATAAAAAAAATTAAATTATTTTTAGTTTTTATATTGCATTTACAATTTGTTTATAAATAATTTTTTTTTTATTATTTATTATTTAGGATAGATTAGTTCTTTCTATTAGATCAAGAATTAGATAGAACTTTTGAATAGAACTGTCCAGTTTTATAATTATAAAAGTAAGTTGATTAATATAAAAAAAATGAAAGATAAAAAAAAATATTAAAAAAGCAAAAGATAAAAAAATTGAAAGATAAAAATAAAAAGTTCAATAGATTTAGTATTTTAATAGTTTTATTAAAGAAGTTTATATTTTCAAGAAGAAATCAATATAATTTGTAGAAAATAAAATAAAATTGTTTATTATTTATTAGATTATTTTACCTTTTCTATTTTTATAATTTTCTAATATAATAAATATTAAAGTATTTATAACTTTTAATCTTTTAATTATTCAATTTAAAAAATCATATGAAATAAAAATAAATTAAAAAATATAATAATAATTTAAATTGTCTCAATATACATAATGTTTTGTAAATATCAAGTATCCTTATAATTTTACATTAATTAAGATTATTTAA
Source organism: Funneliformis mosseae (assembly GCA_910592005.1). Lineage (NCBI taxonomy): Eukaryota > Fungi > Glomeromycota > Glomeromycetes > Glomerales > Glomeraceae > Funneliformis > Funneliformis mosseae. Next base: position 16,059 of record CAJVPP010000405.1, on the reverse strand, counting down.
AACAAAAAGCAAATATTTAGCTTATGTATTAATACTCTAAAATTAAACTTCAGTTAAAAAATAAAAACTAATATATAATTTAATATTCCTATATAAATCTTTTAAAAGTGTTATAGAGTCAAAATTTCTTAAATGATATATTACATGATCTTTATAATAAAATTAATAAAAGTTAGAGAAGTTATAATATTAAAAGATTAAGATTAAGAAATAACTAATCAAATGAAAAGTCATGAAGAAAAAATAATTAGCTAGCAATCATATAATAATAAATAAATAATTAACTAAAATAATATAATGAAATACAAATTATCTATAATAACTAATAGGAATATAGATATATAAAATATGATATAACTTAAAAGTAATATAAAATCTTATAACATAACTGGAAAATCTACAATAACTAGATTATAATACAATAATAAAATATAATGTAATATTTTAAATATTATATAATAACCAAAAAGTAATATAATAACTAGAATATTATATAATAATTAGAAGAAATCACAATAGCTAAAATGTATTATAGGTTAAATCACAAGACTTAGAATTATAAATATTAAAATTATTAAAGAAAGAAATAACTAAAAGACTCTTAGATTAAAAAGAAGAAAAGAAAGAAACTGATGAAAGTTTTCTTTTTTCTTTAGGTGATAGAAACAATTTAAATAAAAATTAGTTGAATTGTTAATAATAATTATATAATATATATATGTGAAGCTTATCATTAAAATATGATTATCAATAACAATTCTAATACATACAATTAAGTTATACTAATTATTTAAAAAAATGGAGATTCTTAGATTCATAAAGGTTTTATAATTTATGTATTCTAATATAAAAATCAGCAAAATTATGCATATTTATATATAATAAGTCTTTTGTAATAAAATTTAATTTTTAATCTTTTATATTAATTTAATAGTATACGTAACAAATTATGATGTGTAAATATAAGCTATTGTACTTGCGTTAATTATTTATTAATACAAGTATAATAACAATCAATATTATTGTGTAATTTATGATATTGAATTAAAATTATGAAGAAACAGTCCATCATTTTCTTAGTGATATGATGCAATCCAACTAATTGCCTAGCATAAAATTTATAGTAATTTGAATTTGAGTAGTCGTATATTAGATTCTTTTAAAAAATGAAAGACCTATATTTTATGAACTATGAAAAAAGTGTACCTTTTTTATGTTATAAGATATTTAACAAATTTTTATTTTTAGATGAATTATACTTATGAAAATCTTATTAGAAAGAAATTACTTATTATTATGTTCATAAAAAAAATATCTTTATTCAATAAAAAAGTAAGATTTAATGCCTCCTCAATTAACAATTAATTATATTCTAAAAAATCTATATTTCAAGTAAAACTCTAAATAGTTTAGTTTAGTCTAGATTAGATGACAATTTGTATTTGAACTGAAAATTTCAATACAGTTCAGTTCGGATTATTAATCTTAAAAATGCTAATCTGAATTTGAACTGAATCGCAAACTGGTAAAATCTAAACTAAACTGGATTTTTGGATTAATCTGAAATTACGGTTTAATTATATAAGAAATCTGCATTTATATGTAAAACTCTAGGAGAATCGCAAAAAATCGTGAATTTCTCTTTGAAGTTCACAAAATTTGAAGAGAATTCGCAATTTTTTGAGACTCTTTAAGAATTTCGCGATATTTTTTGTGAAATACTAAAAAATTGCAAAAACTGCGATTCTCCAAGAATTTCACATTTTTTTTGTAAAATTTAAAAAGAAATTGCAATTTTTTGTGATTCTCCAAGAGTTTCACAATAATTTTGCAAAATTCTAAGAGAATTCGCAAATTTTGTGATCCTTCAAGAGTTTCGTATATAATTGAACAGAACTTTTGGATTAATCTAAAATTATCAGTTCAGTTCAAACTTTTTTTAGTTCAGATTAGAATTATAATCTAAAAAAAATCTGAACTGAACTGAAAATTTTTAGATCAATTTTTATGCAATCTAAAACTGATCTAAACTGAACTGATCTAAAAAATCTTCAGATTAATCTGAACTGTTCAGAACTTTAATTTCAAGATATACAACTTTTTGGTAATACATCTTTGATTATTTTGATTATTTTATTATCTTTAATTTTTTTGAAAAATATATAACCTTTAATATTACAATAATAAAATATATTTCTTTTATCAGCCACTTAGATCTAAATGAGAATTAAAAAAACTAATTTAAAATTAAAGCTATAAATCTTTAAAATGAATTAAAAACTTAAATTAAAAAAATCTGAAAAAAAATAAATTTGCGAAAGGTGGTAATTGTATTTCAAATAATTGTATTGTATTACAAAAGTAAAAAAGAATAAATTATCTAAATGTTTGTTAAAAATATTTTTTGAGATATTTATTAATTAGCCCCTTTTATTTTTAGCTTTTAAAATATTATACTTTTACAGTTAGAAAAATATTCTATAATTACTATCTTTACTTATTATTATATATATTCATTTCAAGTAACTTGTTAAATGATTAACTTTAATTCAATCTGTCAAATTAAATACAAGATAATCTTATAATCACGCCTATATAAAGACATGACAAAAGGTAATAGTAAATGAATTTAAAGATTCCTATATTGAACTCTTAGTTTATTGCAAATCCTATCTTAAGTTACTTTTTAACTCAAGAGAAAATACAAGATATTTATATAAAATAAAATACTATAAAATATACGATAACAAATATAATATAAAAGATAAAATAAATAAATATAACTACTCTGCTAATTGTTTAGAGCGAAGTGAAAGACTATATATTATTAGGCAGTTTATAAAAATTAAGATCACGTAGTGATGTCCAAATGTCTACATGCGTCACGTCTAATTGAAAATTTTGTGCTAATAAAAAAACATAAACATAAACAAGATAAAAAAAAATAAATTTGTAAAAAGTGTTACAAATAAAAATAAAGTTACGCATGTTACGAATGGTATTATGTGTTACAAAGATTTACTTTGAATTTTTTATTTTTTGTTAAAAAAAAATCACAATATTTTTGTTAGAACTTTAGATTTAAGTTTTGAAACAGTATTATTATACTTTATTGTATATGGCCCAGTTTCTTGGTATCATGAAAATTAAATATTTTCTTCATCTAACCTTTCTTTTAACCTTTTGCAGTCTTTAATGCAATAAAGTCTCTCAAAGTTGAATGGTTTGAAGAGAAGATCTTTAAGGGTATATACTTGAGATGCAGCTACAAAGTAAGATCTGCGGTAAACTCTTTATCACCGAGATCTACTATGACCTTTTTTAAATAAGACCCTGACTTTTATTGTCTAGAGTGAAGTGAAGGACTATATACCATATCATTCCAAAATTAAGCACCCTTTTTTTATTATAAGGGTGCTTAATTTCAGATACTTTTTAAAAATTTCATTTTAATAATATTTTAGTAATAAATTTTGATGAATTTAATAATAATAATCGCTGATTTTTTATGTAATGTAAAACAAATAATATGATTTACATGAAGTAACGTGACTTACGATTCTTAAAAAAGTTGCATTTTTTGCCGTGTTTTTGTTATTTTTAAAATGCCTTATTTACGCATGTAGTTAAGAAATAAAAAGAGAAAAAAGCCTCTTAAACGCGTCATACAAAGTCAAAATTCATATTCTATTGAGAAAAAGAGGCAAGTCGCCAATTATGCTAAGAAAAATGGAAGAAATGAAGCTGTGAGACACTTTAGACTTGATGGTAGCATGGTTAGTCGTTGGATTAAGGCAAGTAATAAATAGGTTGAGATAGATCAAAATGTCAAGCGAGTTGATGCTAGACAAAAAGAATTTTACTCTAAAGCTGAAAAAAAGCTGTATAAATGGATTATAGAGCAGAGAAAATAGGGATTAGGCATTACTTATGTGATCGCACGAGTTAAAATTCTAGACATCTTAAAGGAGTCTGAGATGATAAACCTTTATAGAAATTCAGCATTTAAAATGTCATCTCATTGGATGTTTGCTTTTATGAAGAGATATAAGCTGTCTCAGCAGTGTCATATCAGAATTTCCTAAAAGCTTCTTACACAAACCAACAAATTACTAAAAAACTTTTATCAATTTATTATCTGCCTTAGAACTGAAAAATCGTTTGAATTGTCCAACATTCTCAATATGAATGAAACTCCTGTCTGGTTCGACATGGCAGAAAATTTTACTATCGACCAAACAGGTGAAAAGACAGTCCATATTTGCAGGATTAGAAATGAAAAAAATCGATTCACAGTTGTTTTGACATATGCTGCAAGTAGTAATCATTTTATTATTCCTGCAAAATTTGAAGATTTTTTTTTAATTACTGTAATTAAACATTTTCTATATACAGATAAAACAAAATTTCTCCCAATTTACATCTTTAAAGGAAAATGATTATCACGCGGTGAACAAAATCCATCTGGTATCATCGCTTAGTTTTAAAAAAATGGATGGATGGATACTGATTTGATGAAAAGGTACATTAATTATATTAATGATATTATTAATAATGCTCCAATGATGATAGTATACGACTCCTTTTAAGGACATATAGAAGAATCTGTTAAGAGTAAGTTTCGTGATAGTGGTATTGATTTGGTAATTATTCTGGGTGGTTTAACCAGCATTTGTTAACCACTCGATATCACTATTAATAAGCCATTCAAGGATAATCTTCGCAAAGAATAGCATCTTTGAATGGCTGAAGGTGGTGTCAAAGTGACTCCTGCAGGAAATCTTTGTCGTGCTAAATTATCTGATATTTGTGGGTGGGTCTAACATGCTTGGGAAGAAATCCCAAATGAAATGATTATGAAGTCTTTTGAAACTTGCAAGATATCAACTCCTTTAAACAGATCGGATGATGAAATCACTAGTGATATCGATAGTAATGAAGTTGATGATATCAGTAGTGATGATGATATCAATTGCGATGATGATGAGGACGTCGATGATAATGATGATATTGTCAATAGCAATGATGAGAACGTTAATGATAGCATTGACAATGATAATAATGTCATTGATAGTGATAATGATGCCAAATATTTGCCAAAGTGGTTTAGTTTAATTAATATAAATTCTTTAATGAAAAATGTTACAGATCAGTACTAGAAATCTTGCAATATAATAAAAATATAAAAAATGCGCGTTTTTGATAACAATTTAATATTTATTTAAGTATTTATTTGTTAATTACTAAAACAACAAAAAATTTACAGTTTTCGAGGGAGTGCTTATTTTCAGAACTGTAATAATTCAGAGGGTACTTACTTTTAGGAGTGCTTAATTTCAGAATGGTACAGTATTAAGAAAAAAGAGCATTTGAAAATGTAGCCTATTACTAGCGACTGTGAACATTTGTTAAGAAAAAAAAATGAGGAGTTATGTTTATTAAAGCAGGTACTAGAAAAAAAGATTGAAGAGCTTCTCGACTTGCAAGAGCAATATAAGTCTCGTGAGGTAGCCATGACCAAATCTTTGGAGGAGAGTAGCAGAAAAGTCACCCAATTATCAGATTCAATAGCTTTTTCAAAAGTATAATTCCTGATACGAAAAAAGTTATTGCGTCTACTGAAAAATCCATTGATATATTAGAGAATAAATACCAGAATCTGAAAGATATTATTTCTGCTAAGAACAGGAAAATTATCACTCTTGTTGATCAGATTCTTTCTAAAACAGAACATAGTGATGTAACTATAGAATTGGAAATATATTCTAGCACTCATGAAAGGAAATTATAGATGAAGAGGTATAGTAAATCTAAACATAATCTAGAAACTAGAAAAAAATATACATTTTATCCTTAGTACCTAAGAAAATTCTACTCATTCAGCTTCAAAAAAGAATTCCAGTTCAGTCTAATTACTAATGGATCATCTATTAGCTTAGTGAAATCAAAGACTATAAAATTTTATCTTGTAAATACTTATCAATAATCTTAGACGCTTTTTTTAGATTATCCGTATATTGACGCATGACTTTATGGATATCATTCTAACTATCTGCCTCAGAATATGATTAGATGCGAAATATTTTCATAAATTATCTTTGGTATAGCTTAATATTTTTGAGTCACATATATAGGGGATATGTTTTAATGCCATTCACTAATGAAGTAAGGAACTATACGTTCTTGTACTTGTTTTGATTCAACATAAAGATCTTTAAAAATAACAACAGTATTTCTTTTCAGGAAGAATTTGCTTATATCTGAAATCTTTTCTGCTTTTATTGTTTGAAATGTGATATTTTCTTTATATAGCGCAAGACTATTTGCAAAATGTGAATAGCATTTTTTACTAATTTCTATTTAGGTTCATCATGCTTTTCAACTAAAATGAGATCATCATTTTTAATATATCTATTTCCTTTCTTACCTTTAAATATGCATTGGAGTTTGTTGCCTAGAATAAGATTGATAATCATATTAGTTTTTCTATTATGTGAGCCTTCAGTAACTAGATGACGAAAAGGCCAATCTGGATTATATTTATTGCCTTTTATTCACTTTAAAGATTTTTTGAAGATCTCGTCAACATTATACACAAAGAATTCTATATAATACAATATACAAAATACATTAAAATAAGAAATTTCAGCGAACTTATTTGCCTAAAATCATGTGAACTTTTAAGAGTTAGGCTTCACTTCATCTAAAAACCCTTTCTCAATTAATGTATATCTAATGAACAGATATAAGTCTGCACTATAAGGCACTTCGATAAGGTATATACATTGCTTCTTGTATATATTCTACTTCTTCTGATCATGCATTCTCTAAGTTTCTAAACTTTCACTCTTCTGATAGTATAAGTTTTTGTGTCGATAGTGCTAAGATCCCTAGAATTTGAATGCAAGATGCAATTCCTCATTATACCTATCGAAATGCATCCTATTCAAAAAATTAGGCCTACATAGTGAAAATTTCTTTTCTAACAAATCTTCAAAAATATATCAAGACTTGTGTTCACTGGTAGTGTGGTGGCAAAGAGAACATCATTCAAATTTTTTCATGATATACTTTAATAGATACTCCCATTGATGCGTACTATTTTTATAAGACCAAAGATATATATTATAACCATTTATTTACCTGATCTTTTCAAGGTATAGTCCATCACATTTTTCAGCATATTGATGGGTTTTGGTTAATTGATCATTAATAACTCGAACATAATGAACAAATCCAGTATGGTGATATTTTCACATAAATTTATCAGGCAGATATTTGATTTTATCAGGTTCTTCGATTACTTGAAGTTCCTTATATTTAAAAGGTCTTTTAGGATTTCATTCTATCAGATGAGTGGTTGATTTAATGATTTCATTCTCAAGATAATATAAAACAGGCTGTGGTGGATTTTTCCCAATAATAATTCTTTTTATCTTAAAGACATGTAAGCTCTAATATGGATTGATTGCTCTACATCTATGGTCTTCTTCTAACTCGCCTGCTTTTAACAGATATCTAACTGCTATACCTTTTGTAATTTTATCTCTTCATCTTTTCTGATTGTACGCTTGGATTTTTTAGAAGGCTTTGATTCAACTTCTCCTAAAGTTATAGCATAAGTTAGTGACATCTCAATAAGATGAGTTTTACTATTATTCAGATAATCAATATACTTCTTAAGGATTCTCTTAAATATTCTTGATCGTTCTCCATCAGTTAATCGTTCCTCTATAATATATTGGACCTTATATGTTAATTTTGCTATTGTTTTCTTAAATGCTTTAATGAAAGCCAGATTCTCAAAACTATAAAAGTCGATAATATGTATTGTAATATTATACTATTATATTCTTCATGAAAATACATCTCAGAATGAAATATCATTATTAGTCATTAATAATTTTAGCCAAATAAGAGGGTTAGAAGGATCCTCATAAATATTTTTAATCACAATTCAGATTTCTAAGCTATTTCTTGATGTTAGTATGCGTTTATTCTTAAAATGTATTACCACGTTAATAACTAGAAGAGTGTAAACAAATACTCTTCCACCATCTCGATCATAAATATGAAGCAATATATCGCATTGATAGACTTTGTTTGAAATCTTAATCTTTGAAAAACTTTACCTCAACTTTATAAAATAATGGGTATTGATGGATTTGATAGCTATATTGATATCCTAATCACTTTGTAATATCCTGTAATTGAAAACTTTAAAACCCTTTCTTTATCTTGACATTTTTTTTGCAATTTCTTAGCATTCAGATAAAATCCAGAAATATTATAATACAGAAGTTTACACATAATGCGGAGCTCTTCATTAGGATCTATTATAATTTATGGTTGGCTTATTCTTAGGCAATGATTATATAATATTCTTTAAATCAGATTAAAAATACTATACCTATACTTTCATATGATCCAGCATATTTACAACTTTTAGATATGAATCAGGAGCTTCGTAGTGAGCTTTAAGATGAAATTTTTATTAATAAGAGCAATGAGAAAAAACTTGGCTCTCTTGTGAAGGAGCTTGAGCAGTATTATTGAACTATCTTATTATAGGATAATACTATTGTAACCTATGAAAAAGAGGTAAAGAAACTTAAATCAGAAATATCTGATTTGTAAAAACAGCTTAAGGTTTTACAATAGAATAAAAAATTCAAAAATGAGGTTGAATCCATTTAAGATAGCTGAATCATAAAGCTTAAAAATAAGGTTAGATATCTTAAAGTGAGAATTCAGATTCTCATAGATAAAAAAATCCCAATAAATGCTTAGATATAGCAACAACTAATCTTATTATAAATGTTAATAGAGGGTTAGATTGAATTGAAAATCACATTAGGGGATTAATATCCTATGCAAAATCCTACTAATATTATAGATAAAATCAGAGGCTTGTTAAATACTATTCAGATTACTTTGCAAAACATCACAACTGAGAGGGATCAATATCAGAACCTATTAAATAATTCAATTTAGTGGGTAGATGATCTTAGAAATTAGTTAAATAATGGCAAAAATCAGAATTTACAGTTATAACATTTATTAGATGATCTCACGTTCAGGTTGAAAGAACTATAAGAGAAAGAAATGTAGCTATAAGGAAGGAAGATAATGCTTAAGGAGAACAGGATATAGATATTTTGGCTTATAATAATGAGAAAAAAGAATCTTTGCTGTTGGTATTTCTCATATTGAAATAAGTATAGGTGTGTTCAAGAATTATTGTGAGAAAAGTTTACTAAACAGATATTATATTAGTAAAATGTTAACCATCTTTAGCAAAATACTTGACAGTTGTAAACTAACACCCAAAATTAAGTAAATAGGATGTTAGTCATTATAGCGAGAAAACAAACCTGCATTAGCGAATTGATATGTGAAAAGTTTGTTTTTCAGCTAGTGATTAGGCAAAGAGGCCAGAATATTTTAAATTTGCTGGGATAAATTTGGTGTTTTAGAATAATCTATTAGGAAATATGGCTGATGCTAGATGTTTACCAGTATTAAATTTGATTGCACTCATTCTTGCTAAAAATAAGCTGTATACAGACCAAGAACCTCCTGACGATTATTTGGATAGGTTTATTTAATTAATATCATTCATGCAAGAACATATGACTATTCTTAAAAATGCAAATACTAGAGATTTTGATAATGCTGTCAAGTGTAATATTTATAAAGTTCAGATAGAAGGAAAATATTTACCAGTTCTAGCAAATGATCCTTATACTAATCCTGTAACTCCTATTAATATTTCAGATACTTTACGTGCTTGAATGAGATCACATTATCAATGAGAAATAGTAAGTAATCAGTAGTCAGCACTTTAAAGATTAACTTAAGAAAAATTTCTACCCATAGACTCGCCAGATACTTATGAAAAAAGAATCTGACCTTTATTATTAGATGTAGCAGATGGTGATACACAAACTATAGAATTTCTTAGGAACTACTTATTAGGAGATCTTTATACATAGATGCAAGCTGTCACTCCTGTTACTATTAATGCATTTTTTATAAATCTAAAAGACATATGGTTGGAACGTGTTCTTAATTTAAATAGGGTCAAAATTATTAGAGTAATTTAGCTAAGATTGAAAAGTTAAATTTCCAAATAGCCTTCCTTGAAGCACAGTTAGTTCAACTAATTCAGGTATAACCCTAAAATAATGATGTCTTAGAAAAGATGTATATACGTATAGTACAGTTGAAAATGCCAGTTGATATACCAAAAGATCTTACATCCTTAGATAATTTTAATAATGACAAATTAATAAGAAGATTGGGCATTGCTAATACCAATTACACTAAACTTTCCAAAAAATACTCTCAAATGGTTAATGTGATCAAAAAGTTAGCCAAGCATAAATGCTCTAAATATGGTAAAGCTAATTATAATTCTCATAAGTGTTCCAGAAAAAAGAAGAGTAAGTTCAAAAAGGGTAAAGTAAATCTTATTACTTTAGATTCAGGTTCAAGTTCGGATACTAATTCTGATATGTTGTCTGATAACTATTCTGATTTTGGTTCAAGTTCTTCATCTGAATCTGAATCTGAAGCTAATATTAATGTTAATATTACTAAGACAAAAAAAAGTGAAGAAAGAATCAATTAATCCTCCCCCTTTATCACAAAAGAAAAAATCAAAGGTTACATTACGGCTAAGTCTCAAGAGATAAAAGATATAGAGACAACTCCTTTGGTTTCAACTCCTATTTCTAAAAAGAAAAAGCAAAGTTTAAAGTCACCGTCACAGGATAACTAATTCCGCTTGGAAAATATTATTGAGAAAATTATTAAAAAGGTGCTTAATAAAAAGGTTGATACCATTATAGCTTTTTTTTAATCGCAGAATTCTGCTTTCAGAATACTGGTTGATGATAAAGATGACTCTACTTCGAATACTCCTGAAACTCCAGACTCAGATGGAGAAAATGAAATTCTAAATGAGCCTATAGAAATCAATTTCATTCAAAAAGGATCTCGCTACTGATGTTGTTACTACTAAGTATAAAATTAAGCGTCTGGTCATTCCAGATGCCATGGTTGATTCCAGTGCTAATTTTGCAATTGTGATTGATGATATAGCCAAATGATTAAAACTAAAAATTGATACAAGTAAAAGGCATAACCTTAAAGGCGTTACTACAGTTCTTATAGAGTTGCTTAGTATAGCTAGGAATGTATCAATATATTTTGCTCCTAGGTGTACCATATATTCTGATTTTGCAGTAATTAAAAACCATCTTGGAAAACTGATGCTAATTTTACCTAATACTTTACTTGATAAATATAACTATGATTTATTTGTATCGAAATGAGAATTAAAACTAGAGTGTAATAGTAAGGAATTTTTTATCCCAATTAATATACATAAGGTCAAGAACAAGCTCAAGGTAAATTATGCGAACATTATTTCTGAATGTGACAATTCTTCGACTTTAGATAAAATTTCACAGGATTTAAGTAAAGATGGCATATTAAAAAAAAGTGAGTTATGAAGAGCTTGAAAAAATGCTATATAGCACTCTTAAGTATAATTCAGAAATCAATGAGTTTTGCAAAAGTCTTCTTAAGGAATAGGCAAGTTATTTTCAGAATAACACTACTTTTTTACACCTATAATTTTTGTGCTTTTTTTGACTACCTTCTCATATAATGCATCCAAATTTATATTATTTGTATTCTTCTTTGAAGCTGGAATTTAGCTGAGTCTCAATAGATAGTACTGGCAAAGCTAACGTGAACTTAAACTTCAACTTCTTTCCTCCAGTCTTTTTTGTCTTCTCACCTTCTTCTAAAACTGAATCAATAAATTTACTAGGCTCTATCTTAACATCACATATTTGTTTTTCCAGTTCTGTAAATGGAAAACATTTTGATCTTAGATCTCTGATTTGATCTGTCTGCCTACAATATTTATATTAAAAAGTGAAGCAGTTCCTTCAGAACCAGCTGTTGACATATGAATTTGTTAATTTCACGCAATCCTATTTTTTTCACCTCTTCAGATCTGATAAATACATTTTTGTGATATGCGATATTTATCTGTTAAATCCTTTAAAACTTTATCTTTAGGCTTTTTTTCAGTATATTGCATAATTTGATCATAATCAGCTGATAAAAAAGAAGGGCATCACATTTCATGCATTGCCTAAGTATGGTAGCAATATTTTTTATATATCTAATATAATATTCTGAAATAATTTATTAAATAAGATATATAGAAAAAATGTATCATTCTGAATATATAGGATATACAGGATATATAAGAAGATAATATTCTAGATGTATAGGATATACAGAATAAACAGAATATTTAGAAAAAATGTATTATTCTAAATAAACAGATTATGTCTATTATCTTGAAAATTTATTTGTGCATTTTTTCTTGCTATATAACCATGCCAATATTATGCCTAATATGTATACACTGAAAGATATAAAAGATATAGAATATCAGCTGAGTAATACATATGAGCAAGAGCTCGAAAAAAATTAAGATATACTATTAATTTTAACTCTGAATTATTAACTTCAACGAAAAGTTGCAGGCTAAAAATTCAAAATGAGAAAAGGAGTTTCAGTGAACCTATGCTGATATTGAAAATAAGATTGGCCAGTTAATGCATCAAGTACTAAAGTTAGATCCTAACTTATTTCTGAACAGAAATCTCATTCTGAGAGTCAACGTGAGTTTGAAGTCAGATATACTGCCAAAATCAAATCGCTTAAATTAAATATTAAAATACTAAAGAGAGAGGTAAATTTGGCATAGAAAGCTTCATCTGCTGATAAGATTCAGATTCTTTCTTTTAAAGCTAAAATACGTGAATTAGAAGGTAAGTTAGAGGACATAGATCTAGAGTGTACATATCATGATTTGGATATAATAGGAGGGGTGATAGAGGAGTTAGTCCAAATAAGCTTATCTGAATCCAAAGAGATTAATTCTCTCAGACTTGAATTAAAGCGAGCAAATAAAGACCTAAATTCAAAAAAATATGAAATAGAATGCATGGAAAAAGGAATAAAAGTGACACATGAGATAACCAGTCAGGAAAGAGATGCTTTGTCTTCAGCGCGATTAAATTTAATAGAGAAAATAGATTGCTATACAACCAGTTAGTGTTAAAGAAAGAGCCAAGAAGTGCTTCATATTATGAAGTAGATCCTCCACTTTTATCTATGAATAATTCATCATATACAGCATCTTCTGACTAACCTTTCGCTCTTAATCTATCGTCTCAAATAATTTCTGTAAGTAGTGCAGAAGTGGTATCTTTACTAGCAATTACTCCTATCATTATAAGTTCCTTGATATCACCTATATTAATATATTCTATACTTACCCTAGTACTTATTGCGATTATATGGCTCATAGCCAGGAAATGTTAAGAATTTGTGAAAAAAAAGTAACCAATTTTTTACATATGGAAATTATATAAATAGGGGTTATGCAAAGCATCTCATTCTATGATCAGGCCAGAAGAGATATTTGCCTTACAAACCCAGATTGAATATAGAAATTAAAGTTAATCGATATTATTGTATGAGAAAAAATATGCGGTCATAAATAATATTGCAAGTACTCTTAGCTGAAATTATCACACCTCCACTAGAATACTTAATAATATTATCTATTTAAATACTTTGCTAACGCTTCTATCCTCAAGATGGAAATACCATAAATTACTAATATCATTTAGCGCCTCAATTTTTAATATATGAAGTAAGGTGAGTAGGTCAGCAATTATCTCATTTTTTCGTATGGATGAAAATGAATCAATTTCTTCTGGAATTGATACATACTCTTTATAATGTATATGATAGACTAATTTATGAAAAAATAAATTATACTCTTCAATACACTTTGCAAGCTTGCTAGGATATCAAGCAAAATCAGAGCATATTTTTTTCTTAATTTTGTTATCTACCAATAGGTTTTTATCTTTTGAAATTTTTCTAGCATATTTCATAAATTTCTCCTATAATACCTAAACAGGATCACTTACTATGAAAATTTCATAGCTAAGCCATCTATCATGAAATATTTTATATGAACTACCTATCTTTTGATATAATATTTCTTGTGCTTTTTTAATCACATTTTTATAGGCGTGTTTATAAGCATTTTTACGAAATATCATCATCTTAAAAGTAACATTATTCACTATAATATTCTTTTTTACAAATTTTTCAAGCCATGACTTAGCCTTGTTTTAAGTATAATCATCAATCTGCTTATATTTCTCATCTGGGTTTTCAATTCGCATAATTCTACTAGAGGATGCTAACTTATACTTTTTATCATATATGATAAATCAAGCATAGAGTTCAACAATAGTTTTTTTCAAAATAATAATATAAATCTAGCTCCTTTTCCAATTCTTTCGTTACATCAGCGAATTCTATTTTTTCACCCTTAGTTAGCGTTAATTTTTTACCATGTAAATCAAAAGTGTTTTTAGGATGAGTCACTATATAACTAAAGTGCTCGCCCAGTATTGGAATTTTACTGTTGTATTTTTCTCTCATTCGACTTATAAACTGCAAAATAGCTTTGTTGTCTACATCAGGTTTCTATACATTAGTCTCTATAAACTGCTCAAAATCCCATTGCTTAGGATTGATTATGACATCTTAGAGAATACCTTCAACAATTTTATAAAGGATGCATTCATTATTGACATTTCTGACTTTATTCATAATCCATTCACCTATAATCTTAAAAAGCTGGGATTTGTCTTATTTCACAGTATCAATTCCTCTAATGAAGGGTTTCTTCAGACTGAAGTTTACTGTATCTTCATGAGGGATACCAAAATATTTTTTCTTTTTAATAGATACTACTGGGAATAATACTTCTTCATAGTGCTTCAAAACTGGTTTTCAGTCTTTAGTTTTAGTTTATTTATTTAGTAACTGGGTTTAAAAAAAAATTTTAAAGATCTGGTAACTGATTTTTTAATATAAAATCAGTTTTAAAACTCAAATCAGTTTATGATTTCAAACCAGTTTATATATAAAATTAGTTTAGAGATTTAAATTAAAATTTAAAATATTTATTTAGAATAGAAAAATATATTTAAATTAATTTTATATTAAAATTTGTGAATTGTAATACAATGTAATTTATCAATATACCATCTTATTCTTTGTTTAATTTTTATTTCAAAAAATAGATAAAACTAATAATAAACGTAAACAAGAAAATTCAAGTATTATTTGGGACTACTATTTTGAGGAGTATAATGAAGAGGAAAAACAGTTATATCTTGTTTGTTAGATATGCAAAAATAAAAGTATTATAAAATATTATAAGTGGATAAAAGGTTCTTCAACTACTATTACTCAAAAACATCTTTAGCAGAATTATAGAATTGATAAAAATCATTCAGAAGAGCCAATAAATACAACTGGTGATATTAGAACAGTAATGAAATATATTACTATAAAGCATCAATTATCTTTGAAACAGTCTTTTATAACTTTATTATTGTTGATTGTCAACTATTAAATATCCTCTAAAATGATGCATTTTAAAATATGCTTCATGAATTTGAATCAGGATTTAGAATACTAACTGAAAAAAAATGCAAAGAAATGATATGCAATAGTTATAATTGGATAAAAGAAAATCTTAAAGAGTTATTAAAATCTAATGCAAATAGCATTAATATTATAACAGATCCTTGGACTTGTCATCAAAATAATGGCTATATTAGTGTAACAATTTTATGGTATGCAAATAGCATTAATATTATAACAGATCCTTGGACTTGTCATCAAAATAATAACTATATTAGTGTAACAATTTTATGGTTAGACCAGAAAATAAAATTACATAAAGCATTAATTAGTATAGAATTATTACCTAATCTACATACATCTGAAAATATTAAAAATTGTTTAAATACTATTCTTGAAATTGGAATTTAAAAGATAAGTATTTTGCAACTATAACAGACAATAGCCCAAATATTAAAAATGCAATTTCTTTAATGAATAATGTTGAAAAAATAGGCTGTGCTGCACATA
>CAJVPP010000404.1:0-33443 GCA_910592005.1 Funneliformis mosseae | reverse complement strand
AATAGTGAATTTGTTATTATATAATAATAATTTTTATATTATAAGCAATGTAAGGTTGTTTTACTACTGGTCTTCCTAATAATTATATACATATAAAATTAATTGAGTTTAAAGCTAATCTGTATCATATAATCTGTAAGAGGTTATCTATAATAATAGTATACGCTGAACATATCATATGCAGATTATTTTCATATTAAAAAATTTTATATAATTATAATTAAATTACTTTACTCTATAGTTACTATCGCAAAATATTACATTTATTTCTTATATTAATTAAGAAATTGATAGATCATCATATGCTCAATTAATTCTAATTATTGATTTTCCTTTTAGAAAATTACTTTTTTTTACATTTACGCAAAATTTCGCTTTAAAAATAAGTTTTTTTAAGATCTTCTTTCAAGTAGATACAAATATACAACTTTAACAATAAAAATATATGTAATTTTATAGGAGGAAAAATATTCTTTTAGGTTGTAAAGTATGCTGTTTAGTTGGATTTTATGTAAAATACAAAAAATTGATTTTTATATTATAAAAGTTTTATAGTAAGAAGTTTTTAATAATACTTTGAATTTAAATACAATTTAGCTAAAATAATAACTTTTATTAAAGGTAAGTAATTTATATTCTTTTTTGAATGATACTATTGAGCTAAATAAACAATATTAATAAAATACTAAAAAAATATGTAAAAATAAGAAAGATTATTAAATAATAAAAAAATAATATATTTTACTAATTTAAAATTATATAATATAGGAGTTTATTGAAAAAAATTTAATATTCTATTTTAATAAAATATCTGTAAAAAATAAATTTTCATTTAGTATTATTTTTTTTTTTAATTAATAAAAAAAGTTTTTAAAATTAAAAAATTATTATTAAAATTAAATACTTCTTATTAATACAACATATTTTTCACTTTAAAATTGTTTATATTACTTTCACATATTAAAATAGGCATATAATAGACAACTTGTTTGAAGAGATCTTCTTAAAACTACTAAACCGTTTAACTTTTAAACCTTACAAAAATGTTTTTAAGAAGTGAGTGAATGTTTAATGTGAGACAGAAATTTAAAAACATTAGTAATGTCATATAGTTAGCTTATATGTAAAGTCAAAAAAGTGCAAAAAATCATATAAAATTTTGTTGATCAAATAATCAACATCTATATAAATGTCATTTATTATGATCAACATGTGACATGTCTGACGTATGATAGGTTATAATAGATTAATAATAGATACTATGTAATCTAAATTGAAACAAAATCAAGCTCTGAACATTACATTTTAATTTAAAACTAAAATATAATAAATCAAAATTTTGTTAAAAAATTTCTAAAGCCTAATCATCTTATATATAGAATTTTAATTTATTATTTTATAAATAAAATTGTAACATATATTATCTTTTATAAATAAGTTTAATAAATTAAATAATAATTTTAAATTATTAGTTTTATTTTAAAAGTTATTTAAGATAATAAGTAAATTGATTAATACAGTTCTATAATAATACTATTGATATTATATGCAAATTTTAATTTAATTTACTGATTTTAATCTCTTATCTAATTAGTTTACATAAAATAAATCAATATTATTTAGCACATTTATAATAGAATAACTCTAAATTAACCATATAAATATTATAAAGGAAGGATATTTGAAACTTTTGCAGTAATAGGAGGAACTGTCAGGGGAAAAAAAAGTTAATGCTAAATCTTAAAAATAAAAGTAAAATTGATTTTCCTTCCCTTTAACTTTTTGCCTTTTTGGAAGCAGCCACAGCATCACCCAGAAAAAAATGGTAGCCGGATTTATTTGCCGGGTCATATATACCAATATGGATGACATATAATTGTGACAATTAGCAATTTTCTCGCAAAATAATTTCTCAGAATACTTAGTAAATTGAAGAACGGCTGGAATGTGACGCGACGTGACAAATTTGCTAACCCCCTTAACTGATCCTAATTCTATACTAATACTAATACTAATCCTAATCCAACCCTAACTCTAATACTAACCCTAATAATAAATACCCGGCAAATAAATCCGGCTACCATTTTTCTGTGTTGTCCCCTTTTTGGACATTTTGTCACATGACTTGATAAATTATATTTTTCTGATAATCTAAAAAAAAAAAAGAAAAAAAAAAATGTTTCTTTTACGAATGCATCGAACTACTATAACGACTTCACTTAATAAATTCAAACGAACGTATAGGCAACAATCAGTAAGTTTCTTCAAATTTTATTTTCATCGGTAAACATCTAATCTTATTCTTTTATGAATAAAGTTACAGGCTTCCCCTAAAAGTGCTCGTCAGTTGACAACAAAGATACAGACTTCACATCAAAAAGTTTCAGATAAACAGTATAAACCTCCTGCTTTAGAAGTTAATCCTGCTTATGATGAAGCTCTTAAATACATTTATGAAGACAAAGCGAACAAATATAAGAAAATAAAATATATTGAGACACAAATAGAAAGAGTGTCGAAAGGTTAGGTTCGTGATATGAATTTATTGGAAAAGGTTGAATTGCGAAGGAAATTTTTTTTTTTTTTTTTTTTATCAATATACCTTCTTTTTCTTACAGCTGAACAGAGTGAAGTACGTGATCAAGAATTAAATGAACTTAAAAAGATGAAATATAATTTGCAAGTTTTAGCTGAAGTAAATGATCCGGAAGTTCGCTGGAATTTCAAGAATGGGAAGAGTAAGATTACAATTATTTTGATCATCTATTATTTTATTATTTTTAAAAACAAGATTTAATTTTTTTTTTTTTTCAGTTGACATGAGCATTCCAGTTTACCGTCATTTAAGAGAAAAACATTGGAAAAGAGCTCCTCTCTATAAATTGGTATTCAATTAATTTATATATATATTTTATGATTTAGAATCAAACATTATCTTTAAATTGATTGCTTAATAGATGGAACGAATAACGCAAATGTACGTTGTTCCTGACGTGTTTCCTACTTTGGAACCTACAATTGATCTTGAAATTAAAATTAAAAATCAGATAATAGAACCTGGGGTTTTTTTATTTCCCGCTCAAGTAGGATTCTTCATTTTCTTTTTTTGTTTTTATTTTTAAAAACAAAATAAACTAAAAAATTTTTTTACCTTACTTATAAAGACAAAAAAAGAACCTACAATAATTCTGACCAATTTTCATGAAGATACGCGTTTATATACACTTATCATGGTTGACCCAGATATGCCCGACACTTCGAATGAAACATATCAAACGGAATGGCATTGGTTAATAACTAACATCCCCATTAATGTTACAAAATCCGACATTTCGGGTGGTGAAACAATTTTACCTTTTATCCCCCCTCACCCGCCTAAAGGAACAAAATATCATCGATATACCTTTGCTATTTTAGAACAACCTAATAATCAAAAAATTGAAATATCTCAAAATATGAGTCGTATCAAGGATGTTCGAAAGTTTGTGAGTGAATATAATTTAACAGTACGTGGTGCTTCTTTCTTCCGTGAAGTTTGGGATCAAGATGTTAGCACGATTTATTCTGAAATTTTAGGTAAGAATGATGAAAAACCATCATGTTTATTTATTTATCAATTTTATATATATATATATATATATCTTTAACCTTTCTATATTAGGTATTCGTGAACCACAATATGGTAGACAGCCAAAGGTTGATCAATATTTAGATGAAACTGGATCGAAACAACCAAAATACACAAATTTTTAGAATTTTAAATACTTTATAATTTAAAAATGTTTTTATTATGTTATTAATTTTAAGTTATATATAATCTGATTGTTGGATGTTACATTCAGCAGAAAACATTAAAAGTTTGGTTCAACAAGAAATACTTCTTTTTTATATATACATATTATATATTAGTCTCCATATAAGAATAATACCATGACTTATTATTCAAGACAAAGAAGTCAGCTGAAAACAAACGTCTTGCTGAAAGTCAAAGATTGTGATTTTATCAGGTAATTATATCTATCAATGATTGAGCTTAACCCTTAAATGGACAAGATAAAAAAAAAGATGACAAATTATTTGCTAAAATACAATTTTTTAATATGACACTCTAGAATAAAAATATGCTTAACAGAACTGGTTGGTCGTAAAAAGAAGAAATATTAAGGTTATTACAGTAGAGTAAATATTTTACAAGGATAATGATTTAATACATAAAATACACACCTTCCATCGATTGTTGCAGTTGGTACAAGTCACGAATGTCGTCATAGGTTCATCAGCACTTCGAGTCTAATAGAATAGAAATGTTATCAATGTCCACGACTGAATATTTTAATTTCTACTCCGAAAAATTAAAATAAATTAAATCAAAAAAAAAATTAAACTTACTTGCATTTGATAATACGTTGCTTTTCTTTCCCCACACTAAACACATTTTATAATTGTTGATTACTAATGGAAAATCGAATTATTCATCAAAACACAACAAACGATGCTGACCTTTCCACAACGAAACATATTTGTTTCTGCTTGTGTTTGTCCTGCACTTCTCGCCTTGAAAAGGTTTGCAACTTTAATTTCACGATCTCTCGCTTTCTTTTCCTCGGATGCCATATCCTTTTATTTTAATATAATTAATAAGTATTATTTAAAACAATTTTAAAGATACAGGTTATTTACCTCTTTAGACATAACACAAAATTCTTCCACGGGAATTTCTCCAGATACGATACCCTTCCTAAGACCTGGATTCTTTTTATCCTTGAGATTAGAGATCAAGCCACGCAATTTATCACGATATTGTTTTTCTGGTTCACCTTTAAATTGATCGAGGACTATTTGTTCTATTCTGGAGGCACAATTAAAAATTATATCAGAATCTAAAATTAAAAAAGTTAATAATATAGTTCGTATAGGATATAATCTTCAAAATAAATAAACCCTTACCAGCAGTTGAATCAAATGCCAAGGAATCATATAATAATTCTATACATTTATCACGTATATCATATCCCGTGGGACCTTTCATGTTATCTTTCCTAAAAGTACGATCGCCTGCGTATTGTTTACCGTTGTTTGCTTTTACATTATTCGGTGATGATGATGATGAATTACTTTGAGAATTCTGAGAACTTTCAGTCTTAAGTGAGCTTGGAGAATTTATTTCTCCTCGAGAATTATCACGTTGTTTATCCACGTTTTTCGGATTTGGAACAATTTTATTAACAGGGTTTGGTTTGACAAAGCCTCCATTAAGTACGGTTTTCCACTTTTTGACAATGTCTTTAGCGAGTTTTGCAACATCTGCGTTATGATGTGAACGTTGTTTTCCAATGAAAACTCCAATACCTGTATTCTATTACCCAATCAATTTGAAGAATTTGATGAATCAGGAATTTATTTGACAACCATTATTATTTTTTTTAAAAATAACAATCCCCCCCTCCCATTAAGACAAACGCTTACTTTCAACAACTCCTTTGTTGCAACTACTTCATCATTGAAACGTCTCATTATATCAAGGATTGTCTGTATTTATAATAAAGAATATTTAATTAAAGAACGATACAGTCTGTTGTTTAGTTTAGCTTAAAACGTTCTCTTACAGGGATTTTATCGTCATCGATCGCCTTGTTTAACGATCTCTTTAATCGTATTACTTCTTCGGTATTCATGAGGCTTTTATATAGTTTTAGGAAAGAAAATAGCTCTTGAGAGGAATAGCTCAGATCAAAGAAAGAGAAAGTGGTAGACTTTACGGTGATCAAATTGAACAGATTTATATCCCATCGTATCACACCAACAACTTTTTTAGGAAGGACCGAAAAGTCAATTTTGGGAAGTACGTTACACACCATATTTATTTTAAAGCACGTGTTCTACGTGGCTTGGGCATTCAATTTACATACCAATTTTCTTTCTGTCAAAAAAAAAAAAAAAAAAAAATGCCCAAGAAAAGTAAACACAAAAAAAGAATACAACAAGAAGATTTTAAAGTAAGCTTTTTGTGATATAAGAAATATGGTGAATGATTTTGATTCATTTACAATTACTTTTTAATTCGAGAAGAAACCAAAGTTGAAAGTTGGAAAAAAGAAACCACAGGCTAGCAATTTTACGAATACTTCATTTAAATCTCGGGGTATAACGACAAATTTCTTTAATTACCTCAATTTCTCTTTTTTTCATTTGAATTGTCTAAATTTTCTTTGAAATCAATAATATAAATAAATAGCAATATCTTTGCCAATTCAGAGCATAACTGAAGATAAATCGAATGAAATAACAAATTCGCGAAATTTAACTCTAAATGAAATTTTAACACAGTTAAAGCATTATAACCCTGGAATGCGAAAAGGTTGTTTTTCTATTAAATTCTTTCGATGAACCACTCTATATTAAATTTAATTTTGTCCTTATCTAAAAATAAAGATGCTATCCTAGGGTTAAAAGACTTTTTTAATGTAAATCCACATATCTTGTCACAATCTTTATCATCGGTTGTGAATTCTCTTTTGCGATTATTAGTTGATGATGTAAGATTATTATTATTTTTTTTTGATTGTTTGCGTCATCAGATAATAATCATTCGAAAATTTTGTTACAGGATAAGTTGGTAAGGACGACTTTGTTGTCATTTTTTACAGAAATTTTAATTTCTATTGAAAAGGTGAGAATAGTCTTGTAAATTCGGTTAATTTCTACCTATTATCATCAGTCGACGTTTATGCTCTTGGGCATTTCTTTAGTCGGAACTGAGACCTTTCCTTCCTCTTCTAATCATATATACATGCTCGGCAATGACACATATTTATGAAGATATACGTGTCGATGCGATCAAATTTATGGAAATATGGCTTAATATCGCGCCCGATATCATTGTAGATGGATTCTGGCAACGGGTAAATCGCCACAAATTTGAATTATAAAATATATTTATGAATATATTTAATAATAGAGGCTTCGATTTATAAGGTGGTGCCTAATTATATTGGACTTTTGACGACTGATTCGAATTTATCAACCATTACTAACTCAGGTGATTAGACTTAAAGCACTATTTACTTTTTATTAATACCTAAGATATTAAATGCTTTATCCTATATTTATTTATTTATATTAGTATCTCGAATAGTTACCCCTTCAACCAATTCGCGGAATCAATTTTTGTCGCATGAAGTCTGTAAATAATTCAATCTATCATTATTGTTTTTGTGTCACTTCAACTTTAAATCATTTTATTTATATCAGATTAAAATTGATATTTTATCGAGTTTTCATAAACTTTTGAAATATGGGCTGAATGATGATGATAGTGACCCAATGTAACAAATTTTTATCTTCACTTGATAGTTATTTTTTACTTACCAAATATTGAATTCGAACTAATCGTATCAAATAAATTTTTTGCATGTGAAATCTTGAAATTTATAGCAATTGGTTTCAATCAGTTAGGCAAGGAGTTTCAATTGATTGGGGACAAGTTCATGGCAAGGTTAGTTCAATAAAATAAGGATTGTGAAGGAATGTATCAAATGTATTAAATAGTTTATAATTTTTTAGGTCGAATTGATACCTCCACATCCGCTGAGATCTTCTCTTATACCTTATTTATCCAATTCTAGGCCAAAATATTCTGCGCAATTTAACCTGTTTAACAATTCATCATCTTTAACAACTACAAAAAATCAAAATGAATGGGCTAGCATGAGTAATAATAATAATTCATTATCGCATAATGAAATGACAAAGGATGCCGAAAATAATTACGATTCTTCAACTGTTCAAGGTCGTATGTCCTGCGCAAAGGTTTACTTTTTATGTATTACATGTTTCTTTTTTTTTATTTAAAAAAAAAAAAATGTTTCACATTTTCAAAATCTTTTCCATGATCTAGGACCTTTTGAACGTCGTAAATCCAATTCTCCTTGCGACTTGGTTGGATACTGCACCATCAGTTTTTGGTACAGCTTCTGCTTTGAATCAAAATTTATCATCATTAGAAATAATTTACCTTGTCTTAAAGATGATGGTAATACTCTGGAGAGCTACGATAAAATACGCGTTGACTTATCAGGTTTTTAATCTTTTACAATAAACCGTTCTTAATGTTTGTCATTAATAATTTTTTTTTTTTTTGATCCTATTTCGAAAGGAATTTACGGATAAACAATGGATCGAGTCGCATTTAAGGCAATTAATTAAACACTATGTGATTTACTTTCCCTTCGGTTCCGAATCTATCGTTACGCGGGATGCAAAGGTTTTTGAAATATTGGAATACTTTTCAAAGATTTTCGTTGATATTAAATAAATTATTTATATATATATTGTTTTTCAATGTTATTTATAGTCCGAAGTTATTCTACAAGAAATGAATTTAATGTTTTGTGAATTAACGTCAATCTTTCTAATGACGACGAAAATGACCGCGTTGGAAAAGGAAGTGTTGATTGGTTCAAATTATAATAAGAGATCATCTCAAAAGAAAAGGAAAAGAATTGATGGCATGGATTCTTCAGAATCTCGGCCGTTTTGGATAGAACAAGTTGTAGAATATATTCTACACTTTTTAAATTCCGAGGTAACAAATGAGAATAATTGTCATTCTTTAAATCAATTTATTGTTAACGCGTCTTTTTATTCCAGCCAACTTCGAAAGCTGAACATTTGACGGCTTTGTTACCAACGATACGGAATTTGCTCAATTATTTAGAAAAAGAGGAACGAGATTCTATTTTCAGGGTAACTATCGATAATGAGGAATTTCAAATAATATACATTTAATCACCAAAAATTTCTTTTACATTATAGACAATTTTAAATTATTCCAAAAGGTGTCGAGCTCAATCAACTTCGAAGAGGGTCATCATAGGATTTATTTCGAAATTTTTAATGGTATTATTTTTTTTTCTAAATAATAATTTTAAGACTATTATTATTAATTTATGATTGATTCCTATTTTTAGGTACGAGAAATTTCGCATTCACAAGTTACTTTTCATATACATCATGACGCGCCGTTTGCCAAAGAGGTGCAAACTTGGGTATTGAGTTTACCTAAATTATTATGGGAGTTAAAGACGAGTAATATTGAAACGAGTCAGGTAGTAAATGTTTTCTGTAATTAATGATATGATATTGACCGCGTTATTGACCGGTGTGATTCTTTTTTATTTCATGATCTAGGAAGTCCTTTACGTTTTATGTGATTTTGCCAAAAGAAGCGGTAAAGGAATATTTAACGATGAGGTATTTGTCCCAGCGCACTTTAATTGTTACTATATAGGAAACAGAAATTTTTTGTTTGATCGTATCATTGTTTGACCACATGAAACTCTCGAGAAACTGACCATAATTTAAATTTTCCACAAATAATATCATAAATATATAGATTATGATCCAACTTCAAACGGTTCTTATCCCTTTCCTTTATGTAGACTTGCCTAATAAAGGTATTTATCGAACTAAAATATTAATTTCAAAGTGTATGAATTTGATATTGAACATATTTATATATATATATATTTTCTTAGGACCTCTCCTCGGACCTTTCATTTCTTTACCACAAAATCTTCAACGGAAAACCATTGAATTCCTTTTTCTTTGTCCAAAAGTTATAGATAAAATGAAATATGCTTTGGAAAATGTTCTAAATAGAGAAGAGGCCATATCCGTGAGAAGTTACGCTCATTCCTTGTTAAATGAGAAATTTTTAATTATTTAAATTTTGTGAAATTATAATAAAGTTAAAATGAGGAAATTTTTTTTTATTCCAATGAAAAAATTTCAATAAATATGTATTAAAACGATTCACTTAACACAATTATCACGGGTTTGCAAACGAAAAAAAAAAAATTATTATTATTATACAAGTTTCCTATCCTGTTTTTAAAGAGTTTTTTAAAAGTTCAACTAGGAGCTTTTGCAAATATTATACATCAAACTTAATAAGCTCTGTGTGAACTTTCCTAATGCATGCAATCATAGAAATCATAGAAATCAATGCTCGATGCTAATCTGTGATATTGAATTACATTAGGAAAACAAGAGGATAAAAAGGGAATTAAAAAAATAAATGTTTGAAATGCTTTTTTTAAAGTCCAAACAAATTAATTATTCTACATATATCCGGTTTACTAACTATAACTTTAGTAGCAAACATATTAAATGCTACCAACCACAACCCCTTCCATATAACTATCTAATACACAATCAATATTATAATGAATTAGGTAAATCAAACTAAATATTCATTAAAACATTGGTGCCTTCCTTTAAACAATTAACCTCTTTCCGAGACTTTCTCGTCCTCCTTTGTCTCGGTACTATTAATAAGATCCTCTTCTTTTGATGTTGAAGCGACTGATGCTTTATTTGTTGAAGGAGGTACCTTTGTAATTGCTACCGGTTTGGCTTTCTCAATAATAACGTTACATAATGTTTTCGCATTAGTATTAACCCATTGCACTACAATGGGTGTGAATTTCTGAATATTTATGGTACACCATTGGATCACCAAAGGACCTTGTTGTTTCAAGGATTCAGGTGCGTAACTATGATATAATGGAACTAAAAAGAACGTTCAAAGGGTTTAATTAAAAAACAATTGCTTTTTTTTTAAAAAAAAAATTCAAAGCGACAGATAAAAGATCTCTCTCCCCTGTTTACCTGCATCTTTGCTTATTTGTATCACCTTTTTAGAAAACTTGCGACAAATCAAAAACCAGAAGGGCACACTTACCGAACCTGATGAACATGATTGAAATGGATATTAATATGAGAGATAATCTTTTCGAGAAGCAAATAAAGAAAAAAAAAAAATACGCGTTTTTTAACTCAACCTGATGGTGCAAATGGTAAAGAGAAAATCCAAGATATTGGACTAAACCAATCCTGTGGAAGGTAAAAAACCGGGGATGATCGATACCATAGTACCATAAAAAATTGCATACCATTGGAAAACACCCATAGAAATGTGGTAAATTTGATTTCAAAGGATGTTTTTAAATAACCTAATGATGTTGCTGTGATAATTTTTTTTTGTTTTATTTTTTTTTTTAAAAAAGGGAAATTAATGTTTCAATATAAAAAACATATTACATATATATATTATTATTATTATTACGCGCAAAGATGAATCGACCGTGAAAAAAAAAATTTATTTACTAATTTTATCTAATTCGCTCATTTTACTATCCAATTTTCGTCTCAGCTTTGCCCATTTGGCGAATTGATCCTAATAAGAAGGATAATGAGTGAGAATCATAACAATTAAGAAACGATATGGCCGCGTATATAATAATAATAAACTCAATACCTGAGAACTTGTTCTTGTCAAGTCATGTTTAACATTCAATATGTCTCTCTTGATTTTCCTTTGTTTTTGTATCCTCTCCTTTTCAAAAACATTTAAATAAATGCCGTATGCCTAAAAAAGTTTTCATCAAATCGTTAAATAAATAAACAAAACTTGAACTTGTTTAATAAATTTAAGAGATCAGAACGTACCAAACTCGCGATTTGTGAATATCCAAACCAAAGAATAAACTCCGTTATAAGAACAATTAATGCGATAGCAACGGCTAAGGACATTTTACTATGAATAGCATGGAAATTGGGTTATTATTAAAACAAAAAATTGTTTGATAAAGAAAGGACGCGCTAGAAATATAAAAAAGTCCGGTATTTATGTCAAAACTGGCCAGAGTTTCTCAAAAAAAAAAAAAAAAAAAAAATTTTTTCACGTTTGTTCATTTTAATATTGTGACAATAACCTAATCATTCGGATAATTTTGTCTTGATTTGGTTAAATCGATGAGGGAACTAGGTATCGGAGCCAATAAGTTAACGTTTCAATAACTACATAAACTACGTAGTACTCACACATGTTTATCAAACTTAAAAAAAATCCGGAGTTCTAGATTTATTTTAGTAGGATTATCCGTACGAATTAATATTTATGAATGAATTCTGAAATGCAAAATTTCATAAAGTATTTATTTCTAAGTTATCTATAAACTCACTAATTTGATAGTAAATATAATGAATATAAAAAAAAAAAAAAAAAAAAAAAAAAAATGTTCATCATACAAAAATAGTTCTAAATCTAAGAGTTTAATTTCGACATTATCACATCATTTTTTTGGATGGAGATAAATTATTACGCAATTCGCTTAATCGAAGATCGGTCTTATATCAAAAGAAATTAATTATTAGCGATTAAAAGGACCAAATTTCAAACGAATAACATTTCATTCGTACCAGGTCAACGGATGTATTTGGGTTAAAAGGAATGCTGCTTCTAACGATTCCATCCAATGTAATATGCCAACCAGGTTTTTTTTTCGTCAGTTCTTCGGAAGTTTTATTAACATTTGGTTTTCCATCCCCAGTGATCCAAGCGCAATACCATCGATGTTCTAATTCAGTATCGAATTTAAGATCAAGTATTTCCATATCCTGTGTATTCTCTTCGTCTTTCTGGTTATCTTGAAGAATTCCTTTGTCCCGTTTTTGTTGAATTTCCCTATGTTTAGCTATATTCCGATAATTTATTAATGGACACTGACGAAAACAAAACGGACACTTCAGCATATCTAAGCCATCAATTAATTCGTATTCCCATCCAAACAAAGACAAGCAAGCTGCAGCTATCAAAATATCTTGATCAACGGTCTTTGCTTCACTTGGCATCACGGCATTTATAGTTTGTGTAAACTCCTCATTCTTAATCGATAAAGATCGGTTCTTTTAATAAGCTTCAAATGATGATAAATTTATATCATAATAAGATGACTTACTATTTCGACCTTTATAACCGGTAATTTATCCCCTAGTTGTATTAAAGGCGATGCACGTGTCAGAAATCCCTTCAAAATGGATTGATCCAGGGCAAGTGAAATCTTGTATATAAAATCTTAGAACGAAAAGAAGAAATCATTAGGTATGGTTGTATATCGAAAAGAGGATTTAATGTTATTTTTTTAAAAAAAAAAATCTTACACACCATCACAATGACGTTCACGCCATGGGCACGTAGATGCATGTGCGTTGGATAATCCTTCATGATAATGTACTATCATTTTCTCCTCTATTTTTAAATAAAACAAATTTCATCATTATTAATCAAGAAATAGTCCAAATTAATCAATTAATAAATTAGATAGGAATTGCAAATGCCTATTTCAATATTAGGAATTATCTTCACTAGCATTTGTTCTCCACAATATTCACACTTGAGAATATCTTCTTCAGTATTAGTCCAACCATATCGTGCACATTCTACTGGACTTAAAAGATCGGGTTTAGCGAACCATGTTGATTCGTACAAGTACGTTAAGGTGTCGTTTGTTTTATATAATTACAAAGTAAAACGAAAACGAAAACGAAAGCAAAAAGGATATCATAAAAGTTGCGAGTCGACGCATAAAATCATTGGTATCTATTGGATTATATAACACCTTGTGTTTACTTGGAGAAGTAGAAAAATCCTCATTTTGAGAAAGTTTAAGCTGTTTTGCTCTTTTAAAAAAAAAAAACAGGAATGTAAGTTATCACAAGTAAGAAAAGATCTAGTAGAAATCGATAGTACCCTGGTTCAGATGTTTCTTCGGATTCTTCAGATTTATATTTGCTTCCCGGTTCTCCACGAGCACTTTCAAGCAACGCGGATAATGCTCTTTTAGCGGACCTTATAAAATCATTATCCACCATGATGTTTTATGTGGCAAACTCTAATCGCATACGCTGTTTTATTAAATTTCGTTTTGTGAAACACTGATCCGTGATCTGCAAGTCACGCACAGACTCGTATGATGTAATCAAATTTCACGATAAAAAAAAAAAAAGTTGTTCAAGAAACATTTTTAGATTTTTAAAACATTGAATTTATTAGTTCAAATTATTAAGCGTTAATCACTAGATATCTAATTTTGCCTTTTTTTTAAAAAAAAGTAAATAACTTAATATTAAAGCAAAATTTTTTTTATTATTATTTTGATTTCAACATTTAAAACCTGTATATAAGCATCACAAAAAATATTAGTATTAAATTGAACACTTAATTTTATAATAAGTCTTTTAAATTACGTACTTTGCAAATTGCTTAGATCCCTTTTGTATCTGTTTCTGAACCTTAAGGACGTTAAAACGAACAGTTTTAGAAAGAGGTCTAATTTTTAATTTACAGTTTTTTTTTTTTTTTTATCGGAAGGAATTTCAAAACAGGCAAGAAGAACAAAAAAAAAAAGTGTTAGTTGAATACGTGGGGCTTGGTAGGCCGTCACCCTACCAACTACTCCATCAATCGATTATAACAGCGATGCGTGAGACGTCACGCACGCAAGAGACAAATCATATAATAAAATTACTCACCGGCATTGTCCTACGGTCACTGTATCACCGGGCTAAATTTAAAAGCATGAAATGTGTTAGTAAAGGCAATTTTCCAGATTCATAAAATTTCAAGATGTTTTCAATACCTGAACCCCAATGAACGCCGGTGATAAATGAGCCGCCAAATTCTTGTGACGTTTTTCATAACGGTTGTACTTTGTGATATAATGTAAATATTCACGACGAACGATGACAGTCCTTTTCATTTTGGTGGACATAACTACGCCGGTCAAGATACGACCACGTATAGATACCATGCCAGCCCAAGGGCATTTTTTATCTATATAATGTCCCTCGATAGCCTCTTTTGGTGTCTTGAAACCAAGACCAACATCTTTGTACCAGCGTTGATTCTTGGTCTTGGCCTTTTTGCCGATGGCTTTGGCATTAACGAAAATGCCAGGTTGTTTTTGGAAAGCCTTTTCAATCTGATATGTAAAAATTTTAAATTGATTCAATTATCATCTATATTATTATCTCTCTTGCGATATCAAATAAATTTTCATAACTCTAAGCCATCTCAAAATGATATGGCAATTTTAATTAAAAGGTATACATACTTGCTCAGACATGTTGTTTAAACGCTACAGAATGAAATGTAAACGAAGAGAGTGAATCAAAAAAAAAAAAAAAAAATTATATATGATTAAGGTTGATGATCTGATTGGCGGAATTCATAATCACGTGATTACGATCATTTTCATAAAAAAATAGATGTAAATTATTTATTATATCGCGAGAAACTTTTAATATAAATGAAACGGTTAAATGAAAATCTTTGGTCCATCGCGAATTCGGAACATCGCGGGTTTGGTACATCGAGAGTATGTTTTCAAATTTCTTTTATTTGTCGAAAATAATTTCTTATATAATTCACTAATCCTATATATCTTTTTTGTTTTTTCAGATTTAAAAAGGTTACAGACCCTACCAAAGTCAAGGAAAGTATTTGCGATATTGTGCAAACACATGTTGAGCCAGCAAAAGGAGATTTAATGCATTTGGAATTAAAAGATCCGAAACTTAAATTCGAGGTACGTTATTTTTTTTTTTGATCAATTATAAAAATGATCAAGATAATTTCATTAATAAATCGTTCATATAACATTCTCAACAGATCTTAAGAGATTGTACTATGATAATAGGGAAAAGGATTCCTAATCTAGAACTTAATAACATCAATACAGTTAAAGATGCTGTTGATTTCTTTATTAGAGAAGAACAACCTGATCAAAGAAAAGGTCATCCTGTGGCAGAATGGTTTATCAAAAATAAAGATGAGCTGCCCCCAAACATGATATTTATTCCATTTGTAAAAGAAAGAGGTGTAAAAAGAGAAGATCGGTCCAAAGGACAGAAAAAATCAAGATTAGAAAGGCAAAAATTCAGCTATTAAAAGTATAATATTTTTAATAAGCTTTTTTTTTTATTATTTAAAAAAAAATAATTATAATCATTATTCAAACCTTTAATAAATATCTACAAATATTTTTTTTATCTATATATATTTATATATTTATTTATATTTTACTGCGTTACCATTGTAACCTCTCTTAAATATTGATTATATAAATAAGATTAAGCTTTCTTAAAAATAAAAAAAAATCACACTCCTTCCATAGATGCATCTCCATATGTGAATTTTACGTGATTTTCTCGGGAATCAAATAATAATTTCCTTTTATGTGGTTTCTCATTCTCGAATGGTGTTCTTATCAATTTAAACAGACCAGTTCCAAGTTGCATGGGCATTCCCATAATTATAGATTCACTCACCCCTTCAAGACAATCGCGTTTACTATGTAATGCAGCGTCGAAAAGGTGGTCCGTTGTTTTTTCAAATGATGCCAACATAAGAACACTGCTTTTCATGTTTGAAATACCAAACCGATGAATTCCTAATACTTCGCCCTAATATTTAAATAAATAAATAACAAAGCAACCTTAAATCATTTTGACAAGTGATTTAAAGAACTCTTACCTTGAATGTCATAATATCTCCTAGTAACATAACGTGTCTCGGATCGATGCTCATTCCGTGACGACCCATTGTATATTGGATTTCTTTAATAATTGTATTTCTAAATATGTACAAAGATAGAGATTAATAATATTCAATGACGGATAACATAAATGAGATTATATACCTAGCGGCTTCAATACCAAGAACTTTATGTACTTCGTTAACGTTATTACTTGTCGTTTCAGTGCCGACAATGCCTGTTAAGTTTACACGTAGAATGTATTTTTTATATTTGTCATTTTTAATAGAAAAGCAATAAATAATAAATCTCACCTTCAGTAGTCATTACTTCACGAAGCCCGTATCCTTCAACTAACAATTGTTTCTTCCCTTTCTTTCCTTCACTAATTACAGCTCTTGTAACAGTTTGTATTCCCTATTAATGAATTTAAGTACAACAAAACATTATTATAATGTAAAAAAAATAGATATGATATTATTGAAAATGCTTATACCTTCACTATAACCTTGGGCAAGGCTCGTTTTAAAATTTGAAGCCTATAATACAAGCAACATGGATCTTTGTACATCTCTTTGTCGGGGACATAGACATCGATTTCATCGTTTGAAACTATACGAATTCCATTCTACAAATTAGAAAATTTTGATGAATAACAAATAACGTCCGGGATAAGAAAAAAAATATACAACTAAGACAAATCAATATTTACAGCTTCAAGCTTTAAACTACGACTATCGACAATCGCGCGCGCTATTTCTTTTATATTTGTCTCCAACTACAAAATGGATAAAAAATAATGACATGGATAGAAGCAGAATAATAAAAATGACAATTATAACAAACCTGTAATTTTTGTATTGCCTCCAAATCCAACTTAATGGCGAGGAAACATTGATCACGTTCATAAATTTCATCAATATATTTTGCAATCTAAAAAAAAATGAAGTTAGAAATTATAAATATCCTGAAAGATCGATCAAGAAATATTCTAGAATAATTTACATCTCCCAGATAAGTTGTTTCTAAACGACCTTTAACAATTCTAGCGGACTTCACATCAGTATCATTAACAAGTTTACAAGTAATGATTGGTGTACTTATTGTTTTTGACGCATTAATAATTTCCTTTATACGCGGGACACCAAGTGTAACATTCATTGAAGCAACACCAGCAAAATGGAAAGTCTTCAAAGTCATCTGAGTTCCCGGTTCCCCGATGGATTGCGCACCAAGGGCTCCAACAGCAGTACCTATGCAAATCAGGAATTTATATAATAAGTTAACAAATTTAAATTGAATATACACATAAATCTTTAGGAAATGTTAAATGTTGCTCACCTGGCTCGATTTTTGCTCTCATAAATTTCGCCCAACAAATATTTAAAAACCTTTCTAGCTGTTTTTCAGTGATTTTTAATTTATGATTCACAACGGCTTTTGCAGGACCTGAATAAATAAATTAAATTAACATGTGAAAGAGCAATAAATAGAAAAACCTTAAACATTTACTTGAATCCAAAGTACTATAAACCATATCATCGATATCTCCGTACTCATCGCTAAGTCTATAATCTCCTCTCATTAAACCATAGGACTCTCTTAAATCACTTAATTTACTAATAAGTTCTTTTTGAATAAACTCGTTCAAAGAATTAATATATGATCGAGTACATGAATTCACAAATTTATCGCTCTCTAATATACTATCGGTAATTTCACGTATTTCGTATGGTAACAGCAATTTATCATCACCAAACGGAATTATATTCTAGTAGGTTCGAAAGAATTTTTTTTTAAGAAAAAAAGAAGATATCCAAGATATCATTAATTAAGAGTTAACAATCGGGTCATAATGACATCATAAAAATATTAATAATGCATACAATCGTATGTTGTAGATTACGTTTAAGGTCCACAGGAAGAATTTCTGCTTCGAGAAAAGCAGGATCCAAGCCATCATCCCCATAATAAAATTGAACTAAGCCACCTGACGAATTTCGTACTGACATATCATAATGAATTGTCAGATCTTCTAAAGCCTATGGAGATTAGAATAAGAATTATACTGCAATTAAATCGACGTAAATATGTTCACATGACATATATGTACCTTCATGAGTTTTCTTTGCATGTATCCAGTTTCGGCTGTTTTGACAGCGGTATCAACAAGACCTTCACGACCAGAGATCGCATGAAAAAGAAATTCTGTAGGAGTCAATCCACTATAGAAGCTGTTTCTAACGAAACCTCGAGCCACCGGTGTTTTTGCTATAAGGATGGAATGACGTTGAGTTCATACAATAAACAGATTATAGGGTTAAAATGAGTAACGCTTACAGTGCTTTGGAAAATGTGGCAAAGAACGATCTTGAAATCCATCAGGAATTCGGCTCCCACTGATAATTTGTTGACCGACACAAGCAACCATTTGGGATACATTGATTTTCGAACCTGAATTAATAAAAATGTATCATTAATATTAATATTTATGATGGACTAATCCAGAAGAAAGTACGGAAGATTGGAATTTATTAATGCCTTTTGATCCACAAGTTGCCATAATAAGTGGAGCATTATATTTGTTTAGTTCTGTCATGCAAATTTGACCTGCGTCTTCACGAACTTTGGATAAAACGCCAGATATATGTGCCTATTAAATAAATTAATTGTTAATGTAACTTCTCACTTCTTTGTAGATATTTGCTGAATTACCTCCAACGTTTGTTCTTCATTACAACCGGGTTGATTTTCCATTCGACCTGATTTGGACTGTTCAATGAGTTCGCTACAAGTCTTATTTGCTAATTCAATGAGTTCTTCTTTCCCTTCTCTTAGCCTTTCACCTGGTTGCACATCATTGATACCAATAGAGAATCCTCGATTGGCTATTTATTTATTGACGAAATTGGATATTAATCAAAAAATTTTTTTAACATAAATGCTTCAAATATAAGAGTCAACTTAAATTTACCTAACCACCGTGAACACAACTTAGATAAACGGTTCATTGCATTAGAAGCTTCTATTGACCCATAATCACGGAGTATCGTATAAAATAATGAATGCTTATTACCATCTCCTACTAAAGATTTATCCATACAACCACACATAATCTCGCTATTTTGAATAACAACATAACCGTCATTTGGACATAGATCGGGCGCTCTCCCCTCTTTCTTATCAAATGAACGTCCTTTCGCTTCGAGATTAACTAAAACCGACGATTGCTTATTTGGTCTCATTAATACATTAAATATTTGCTTTCCGGTCCAAAGTTTCATTGGTTTCCATATGCAGGGCAAAGGAATATCGATATGCATATTAGCATCAGCCATATACGAACAAATTTGTGAAAATTGTGCTCGATTATAAAAAACGTCTTTCTTTGTAAGCAAATATGACGACGTGATAAAATCTTGAATTGCAGCTATGATAGGATCTCCGTTTCTAGGTGTAACCAAATTGTTCTTTACACCCATCAATTCGATTGCCTCGATTCGAGCTTCTTCAGTTTGAGGTACATGAAGATTCATTTCGTCACCGTCAAAATCTGCATTATACGGATTACATACACATTCATTAAAACGAAAAGTTCTCCATGGTTTGACTCGTACCTATCGACAAATGTAAATTTAATACTTCATATTAAAAAAATTATTAACCTAGAGAACGAGCTTTGAAATGATTCTTTTAATACTTTACATAATGAGCCATTATACTAAGTTTGTGTAAAGATGGTTGACGATTAAATAAGACGACATCACCATCTCTCAAATGTCTTTCTACAATGTCTCCGATTTGTAGTTCGGCAGCACAAGCGTCTTTTGATGCTTGGTCAGCATACTTAAGAAATCTTTTCCCTCCAGACTTATGTTTGACAAAATTGGCACCAGGATGAATATCCGATCCGTTTATCACACACTGACGTAACTTATCAATATTAAATTCGAATACTCTTTCTGGGTAAGTTAAAATTTTTGCTACTAGAACTGGGACAGCAACCTGGCAAAAAAAAAAGTAAAATTTAAATTTTATTCTTTATTTATTTTTTTCTAAACAAATCGTACCTCATCAATCCGTAAATTCGGATCAGGTGAAATTACAGTACGTCCAGAAAAATCGACACGTTTACCAGACAAATTTCCACGAAATCTACCCTGTTTACCTTTCAATCGCTGACATAATCCTCTGCTAGGTTTTATACCCTTTAATTTTTTAAAAAAATGGTTAAGTTTTACATGATTAAAAACTTTTTATTAACAAAAGTAAGAAGGTAAAAATTACCGCCATATTTCCCAAACCTGGCATTTCACTGTGTATATACATAGCAATTGTTAATTGCAAATAATCCCATTGTTCCTAAATTTTATATAAATAATTAATGAAAGGTTTAACCTAAATTGATACAAATCTAATACATAATAAAAATATATATATATGCGAAATATTTTACAATACCATAAGTTGTGTAATGGTAACTCCTTTAGACAGTGCCGCTGTAATGTTAGTGTTTGTTTGGACAATTTCTGACAATTTCACCGTCAAGTCGTCTTCTGTGCTGATGACAGAGATAAATTACCGAGATATATTAATCATCCATAAAAAAATAATAATAATAATAATAATAATAAAAAAGATATATGTCATACCTTGCATTATCTTGCGCAATTGATGGACGAATCGCCACAGGAGGTACTGGGAGACGTTGCCAAATAAATAGTTCTGGTCGCGCATTTTGAGGGTCTAGCCCAAGTAATTCACAATCCTTCAAAGCAAATGGATATGAAATTCATATATAAACGTTCAAAGTAAAATTACGTCCAACAAAATGTGAACTACTGTACTAACATCGTCTGATATCCTTTTAAAAAGCTCAAGAACTTTCAGGGCATTTAAATCTTCCTGCGCTTTGTGCAAATGTGGTTTCAAATCTGGTGTGTATTCAATCGCATTATTGAAGGTGCCCTTGAATTTTTCGTGTTCTCCTTGTGCTTTCTTTGATTTGAATTTCTCATGCACAATCTTGAGTACACCAACTTTCTTAACAGAGCCATTTATTGCACCACAGAATGGACAATCTGTTACTTTTTTACACAAGGTGTTTATAGCTTTGTCTAATTTTTGACGCGAAGCCGCTTCTTTGGAGCTTCGTAATCGTTTCAGATATAAGCGACGATCTTCTTCCTCTAATAAAACGCGACTACAAGTCTAAATCGTGCAAAGTAGAGTTAGAAACAGAAACTTTTAAATTGTTTACATCAAAAAAAGTAAAAAGGGAGATACTTAAGAAAGACAAAAGAAATTGTCATTTACCTTGCAAATATTCTGAAGCATATTTATTACAGCCTTAAAATATCCAATATGAAAGACAGGTAATATCAATTTGACATAACCAAAATGACCGATGCATTGAGCCATTTTTTCGCCACAAGTTTGACACAACGTGTCATGATCCGATGTTCCCTATGAACAGTTACCTTTGAAGTTTAGGTGAGAGATCAAACAGAATTAAACAAAATGACAATAAAAAACACTGGGCGTTAAAGTCAGATACATACCAGCCGCGTATCAAGGACACCGTTTTCCATGGGTTTGCGATTATCGTTGAAAAGATCGCGATGTGTGATCGCCAATTGAGCATTTTTGACGATTTCTTGAGGAGAGAGAACGCTAAATTGAATGTGCTTACTAGCAGTAGATCGTAACGAAATTAGACATTAGATTTCAAATTAAGAATAAAATATAGTACGAACACTTACATTTTTCGAGGCGCTTGTTCAAGAACCTGATCTTTCATGATTGTGAACAGTTCTTTGAAGAACGCGGAATATATGAAATTTAAAACATTGGTTAGTAACGTTACATAAACCTTAACGTTGGGTGATCATTTCCATATTTAGTACATTATTTTTTACATAATTTTATATATGAAATAAATAGAGAATTCACGAATTAACCATAGCTTACAAACAAATAATTAGTTATTACCTTTTCATATAATATTGTATCTGTTGAAATTCCTTTCTCCTTATATTCCTTATATAACGATTCATAAGCTTTTGCTATACGGTAAAAATTTTAACTTTTTTTGAAAATCAAATCATATCAGGGTGTGAAAATTTTTATTTTAAAAATTCTTAATTAGAAAATTTTTATTAAAGGAAAAAAAATTATTTCTTCTTGCTCACTTTCTTCTTGATTGTTTCATCCCCAACAAATATACCTTTTTGATTATATGGCTCAGGTGGTTTGTGACTTCTTATTTCTGCTGCAAATTGAAATACTTTTTGTTTATCAGTTCCACTCAATATAACCTTTGTTGGACTAGGGATGGCACATTTGATGCCATCAGGAACATCCAATATGACAGGATGCGTGTATCCAACCCTTATGGCAAGTTTATCACCTTCCATGTTAGCCCTATAACCCACGCCAACAAATCTTAACAACACCCTATAACCTTCGCTAACGCCAACGACATAATTCGTAATTAATGCTCTCGTGGTTCCCCACATTTGTCTTTGTTGTTTGATTTTTGCATTATTGACTTCAACGCTAAGTTTCTTATCCTGTTCGCTATCATCTATGAATTCGCTTGACTCGATACTTTTATCATATTTCTTCGAATCTTCCTTCTCATGAAAAATCAGTTGTACGAAAGGTTTAATAGGCATAGAATGTGATCCTAAAGGTCCGGAAATCGTTAATGTTGTAGAAAATAAATCTGCTTTAACTCGTGGTTGGGTAATTGGTGTCGTATCATGTGTAATTGTAACCTCGGGTGGATAAGGTATTGGTCTACGACCGATTTGCGACGCAAGTGATACCGTTGTAGACAGAAATCTCGTGTTTGGTTGAATTTGAATAAAGTCGTAGGCATTTCTATAATTGTATCGCGCTGTTAGCAAGCCACCAGTGGGAAATGACAGTTTAAAATTATTAAAAGAAATCCTTTGAATTAACATTGTCAAGGGATAAATATATTTGTTTTTAATTAATTAATTTTTTTTTTTGTTTTACTTTCTTTTTAATTACAGAATCATGGTTGCAGAAACCAAAAAAAAAAAATAAAAAAAAAAAATAAAAATAAAAAATAAAAATAAAATAATCTTCGAGGGTTGAATGGATTGGGAAGATTATCACCAAAATATTTGGTGATCGATTGGGTCATGTGCTTGCGTGTGAACTCCCCCACCATGCAAGATGCATCTCAAACAAAAAAAATTATAAATATAATGATTTCAATTAAGGGTCAGAAAAAGAATATGAAACCGATTCTTTTTAGAATCGTAACACATAATTAAACCCTCTGAATTTGTACAATCATAAAACATTCTCAATTAATTTCCCTGCAATATTTATTTGAAAAAATTTATTATTTATAATTAATTTAATTTAAATTAATTGGGAAGGTTATTCTCCTTTAGCAATTTTAATTATCAGTAATTTGGTTAGTTATTCTGATAATTAAACTTCGAAAGTTCATCTCTTTATTCTAATTGGTTACGTACTTTTTTCCTTTCAAAGTTCTTTAGAAATTTTTATAACTTTAAAACAAATTGAGTTTTGATTCTCATTATAAAAATAAAATAAAAATCACAATTTCTAATTTACTTTGTGACATCATATTTATAAATAAATCGGTGAAATAATATTATAAATCACGAATTCCCATAAAAGGACATCTTAATAATTTAATTCACAAGTCAAAGTAGTTTCTAATTATAAAAAAAAATTTTTTAAACATCAATGAAGTTCCCTACATTAAAAATATATAATTTATTCCCAAAGTGTTGAGAGACTTATTAGGTAGTGATGTACAATAAATTCCAAATGTACCAATCTTTAAACAAGTTTGAAGTCATACAACATATCCTGAATTTGAATACAAGAAGTAATCCATTATTATTGATTGTCAATTTAAATTCGTCCGCGAACAACTTCGTGGCTTTTCCTATGCTCCAATCGTATCCCCAACGGTGAAAACCATACCTTTCCTTCCCTCAATGTTCAGCGCGCAATACACCAGTACGGAGGTCCAACCTGCCGCTGACCATGCTCTCCCTTATATCCCTCGTGCGGAAGGAAGGTTGGGAAAACCCAATTCCTTACACTACTACCTATCCCAACCTTCCCGTTCAACGAAATTGGTTAAACGAGCTAAAAATATTATTAATAATGAACCTGATGTCCTTAAAGTCACATTCAGTCAGACCTCAACTATTATTGACGATCTTGTGATAATAACAGGTGGTTCTGAACCTTCTCTTTTGCTTATTTTAAACTCTACCTCGTTGATCGTAAACGAACAGAAAACAAAATTGCCCGTGTCGGGTCACGGGGCTGCGCCCGTACGTGGCTCAAAGATTCTGATAACGTTCGGCATTCAAACTATGACCCCACAGAAAACTTTTGCTCCCCCGATTCAAGAATTTAATGTAAATAATACTGACAATATTTCTTTTCCAACATATGAAGGTGATGTCCCTCAACAAAGGTATTATCATACCACCACAATAACTGATGATGATAAGGTCTACATACTTGGTGGTATAAGTAAGAATGATATGGTACTAGGTGATATTTTTTATTTGGACCTTAAATCAAATAGTTGGAACTTTATAAAACAAATTTCGCAACCAATCGCAGGTCATTCAACAATATTGGTTAATAATTATTTAATCTCTTGCTTTGGAATTGATGCGAATGCAAAGGCTACAAATGGTTGTAATATTTTTGATATTTCCAAGGATACTTTTATTAAACCGGAAGAAATTAATGACCCTCCAATCCCTCGTACATTATCTTCAATGGTATCTCGTGAAGATGATAAAAATGACATCTACATATTTGGTGGTATGGATGCAAATGGTAATGGATTAAATGACCTTTATAGATTGGACGTATCAAAAGCACCTACATTATCATGGTCTTCAATAAATGTTAATGCAAAGACAACAAATAAAAATTTAATACCTTCTGGTCGAGGAGCTCATAATGCCATCATGATTAAGGATACCGACTTAATGATGGTTTGGGGTGGAACATCTAAAGAAAATCAATCAATTGACCCGATTCTTTATTTCTTTGACATTAAAAGTAATACTTGGGTAGATGAAACGGTTTATCACGATAAATCAAAACCTATAGAGTCATCAAATTTGGAATCTCATACAGTTTCTCCATCCAGATATCGTGGAATGATCGTCGGAGTTATTGGTGGTGTGATTATGATTTTGGGATTTGTAGGCTTTTTCATAATACGCA
The DNA here is from genome assembly GCA_910592005.1 of Funneliformis mosseae. Lineage (NCBI taxonomy): Eukaryota > Fungi > Glomeromycota > Glomeromycetes > Glomerales > Glomeraceae > Funneliformis > Funneliformis mosseae. The sequence continues at coordinate 7,794 of CAJVPP010000404.1, read as the reverse complement.
AGCGAAGATTTTCAAAAAGTTTCAAGGATATAGAAACTAATAATGACCCTTACTGTCAACCTAGAGATCAATTTGGTAGCGATATCGATCTTATCAATGATTTTGAAACCAAACAAGTCCAACAAAAAAATTTAGATGACCTGGAATCAATTCCTGAACCAATAACGCCACCTCTTGTTCCAATTACGCCTTCACCACCAACAAAAAATGAAAAAGAGTCTGAATCGTTAGATAAATTAGATAATTGTCAACCCAAAGATTCTGACACGTCAACGACAACACAAAAAAGGATGTCTTTTGGTAAATTAGAAAGTCAACATGTTCAAAAGAATGCCGGTTCAACATCAGAAATATTGCGTATGAAACGAACTCATAGACGTACTTCGTCAGTTTCTTTAACATCATCTGAATTAGCGAATATCTCTCGAGCTCAGAACTTTACACATCATAAATCATCATTATCGACAAGTAACATCACAAGTTCAGTCAATCGATCGTCATTAAGTAACACACAACGAAGGTCATCTTTAAGATCAAGTATCCTTCACCCTGTATCTGAAAAAGGTGGCGAAATAGATTATCAAAACTCTTTTACTTTTAATCGGAATACTAGTCATGACTCAAGAACTTCCGTTAGATCTCTTCAATGGGTAGCGTTTAATAGCCATATGATCAATGATAAAGAAGAAAATCGAAACACTTTACATGTACGAAATTTGCCTTTTAATCAACAAAGCAATTGTTCAAAATATCATAAAAGTAGATATTCATCGGATTCATCGGATGAAGATAATGATGAATATGTCGTTTGTGGGGATTATATAGATACTTTACCTGTAGTAAAGAATAATTATAATCGGAATATTTTTGATCATGATGAGGCTGCGCAACGAAGAAAAAACGTTCCACAAAATTCTACAAGAAATAATTTTTCGGTTATTCCAAGACAAGAAGACATTGAGGACATTGCAGAAGAATCAACTAATGAAATTAGTGATGTTAATAAAAGTTATACTTCAAGAGAAAGTGGAGTTATTGACAAATTTGCTCATGAGTCACATTCAAGTTCATCAAGTGATATTGATCAAGAAAGAAGTAATAGCATGAAGAAATCCAAGCGCTCATCAAAAAGAAATAGCAGAGTTTCATTTGCACTTAAAGATGAAAAGATTGAATTTGATGAGACTGAGTCTTCTAGTTCGGTTTCTTTAGCCCGTATGTCAGGACGTTCATCATCAAGTCAAAGTAGCACATCAGGTAGTGCTATAACTGAGGAAGATAACGATATCTAAGAAGAATATGAACCATTAGGAGATTCTCCTTATCATCCCTCTATAGATCAACCTATGCCATATAATACTGCGTCAATGGTTGCTTATTAAATCTAAAGCAACATCATAATAGTAAAAGAATATTCTCTTAATTAATGACTTAAATAAGATTTTTATCATAGAAAAATGGCGATAATAGAAAGGCCGAGTTGACTATAATAATTTAAACCTTACTTCTTAATATTCCACTAATATCACACTTTTATTCACATTAATTCATACGCTCCTTTTTAATAATTTTGTCAATTCTGTTCGTAATTCCGCCCGCAATAAAAAAATTTCAAACAAAAAAAAAAAAAAAATTTATATTTCACGCTTTAAAAACCTATGTAAATGCAATTGATTTTTTTTTTTAATTAATTATTACAAAACTCTGTCACTCTTTTTTATTTTGCTCTTCGAGTTCCTTGGTTTCGTTGCTACCTTGTTCAATTTTTTTATCTTAAACCAATGGAACTATATATTCTTTTTTTAAAAAAATCCCTTACCTTTGGAGCACATTTTTTTTTAAAAAAAAAAATTTATAAATTCCCACCAAATTTTTCATTATTTTCGCAAAACCATGATTTTTCCTTTTTTTTCTTTTTTCCCCTATAATCTTTTTTTTTCCCCTATATTCTCTTTTTTTTCCCTTTTCCCATATTAACTTCTTTTTTTCTTACACCTCTTATTCCTTTTATACCCTTGTTCCTTATCTTTTTTCTTAACTCCTTTTTGTAGTATTTGAAATTTTTTTCCTATTTTAATGTCCTTGATCTTTAATTTTTGCTATATTTGGAAAAGAATTCTTTTTTTTATTGTAACTTAACTTTAATATTAATTTTTAGATCTCAAATTAATATTTTGGATTCTTGAAAAAAAAAGAAAAAAAAAAAAAAAAAAATATACTTTTGTCTTTGTTCAATTTGTATTCTTATTTTTATTTCCAAAAAAAAAAAAAAAAAAAAAAATTGTATATGTATATTTATTTTTGGTTTTGTTTTTCTTTTACAATTGCTGTACATATATTATCATTATTAATTTTTTTTTTCTTCTTTTTTTCACTAATCTTATTGAATTTAAAGAGTTAATTTTATAATAAAAAAATTTTTTGTTAAGTTTATTAAATCTAAAATAAACTTATTTGATGCCTTTAATCAGAAAAAAAAAACACAAAAACAAAAAATTTCTTATTGCATATTAAACTTGTATTTACTGAAAAAAAATAAAAAAAAAAAACCCTTTCCCCAATAAGCTGTTTTGAATATAAAAACTTTTTATACAATTTTATTACATAACAGTCGATTCCTTTTATATAAAATTATCTTTGTTTGATCTTTTAAATTACAGAAATAGAATTATTTGTACAATCCAGAATCTCTAAGTGATTGCAAATATGCTAAACGGTATTTGTTATCATCAGCTGGACCTAACAAAAAGTTTATTTAATTAGTATAAGTATGCCTAAATAACGTCAATTTGTATCAATTAGAAATATATGCATACGATTAATGGGTGTCCACTTTGGTTCTTCCTTGAATAATCCTAGCAGGTTATATATAAAAATACATCGTTAAACGTTGATATTCGGTGAAAAACAAAAAGGATCGTTAATACTCACGTATAACTTTTAAATAATCATTGGTGTCAAGAGTGAACCGATGATAGATACCCGCAGGCTTAAAGAATATGACAAATTTTAATGATTAATCATATTTAATCTTTTACAACAATTCACAGAATGATTCAAAAAGATATTTACCAAAACAATCAAATCACCCTTTGTTACAGCAATGCGGATCCATCGATCCAACAGATCTAAAATTTTTTTTTTTTAAAAAAAAAAAAAAATAAGATAAAATAAAAAATTTAATAAAATTCAGTAATAAATATATATAAAATTTTCTTTAAATTTTAATAATTACCGCGAACATCAAAATAGCCTGAACCATCAATAATATACCGAATTTCTTCATCTTCATGAAGATGTCTAAATAAGGAAAAATTCGTTTAAAATCTACCCTTCTCAACTTTCATCATTACAACATAAGCGAAGACTCACTCTTCGAAAAAAATTTTCAATTTTTTTTCATACAAATCACCCAACCCTTCCTTGGAACAAGTAAGCTATGTATCAAAAAAAAAAAAAAAAAATAATAATATATATATTTATTTAATTTATCAAAAAATCAATATAATTAAAATCAGTGATAGATATTATTAACCTCATCGCGATTTTTATATTTCCTATCTTTTGCTATCTTGTCTAATTGAGCAAGGTTATCGTCCCCGTCCAAGTGCCAGTAAAGAACTCCCAAGTTTCGGAGTTCTTCAGGAGTAACAGGTGTTAAAGGCACCTGTTCATGAGGTTCTCGAGGGTCATAGTCTTTATTGTCGTAAAAGTAGGCACGCATTTTATTCTTAATTTGAACTAGAAAAATTTACTTTATAAAGTTATATGAAGAGGATACAGACGTTTTCTTCCAAAGATAATAAAATTTCAAAATTTGGAAAATTGAAAATAGCAAACTAAGTTCGTATGTCGTGTTTTTTTTGGCCTTAATCGTTTTTTATAACCCAAAATTTTTCGAGCTACTGTATTTACACGTGACTCTTAACGCCTTTTTAAGTCCTTTTTTGGATTAACGAATGTTAAAAAATTACAATAAATCTTTCTTTTTAGTTTGTTACGTTATATGCACATTCTATCTAATGATCCATAAAAACAATCCAACTTCATATGATATTATCTATTTTTTTCGAGAATTTAACGTCAACTAGTTTAAAAACGGATTTTTTAATTCATAATAATGCAAAGCACTTTAATTAAACTTTTTTTTAATGAACTATCAGTTTCTGATACTCTTCGACTTCTTTTAACGGGAATGTTGATCAGTTAGCCATCCACCATCAGGCATATTCTTTTTTATCCCAAAAAATGGTTTGTTGATAATTGAAACAAAGATATATTGGTCATATGTTGTTAAGTTGTATTAAGTAAAAAGGTATTAATAAAAATTATAAAAATATAAATAGAGAATAATTTACCTTTAAGATTTAATTATATATTCTTCATTTTAAATGATCACCTTTTTAAATCCTTTAAAAATTATAATATTTTGAAATCAGTTTTTAAGTTCAAATAAAAATTTTGCAAATTGTCTTTATAAATATGTTAAGTAATATAAAAGTAACCATTTAATAATAAAAGATTTAAAATAGATTCTTTACTAAATAAATCAAAAGTTTCAACTTAAAGTATAGTATTATATATATAAAAATTATATAAGAGTTATTAATGTGCATATGTGCACATTAAATTTTTGTGTACATGTTATATAACATAAAATATGTACAAATATTACTAAAATAGATAAATTATATATAAAAATGGATAAATTATTTAAAAAAAAATGGAAATATTATGTAATACATGCATGACTATTTTTATATAACTTATACATATAACTTATGGTCTAAATTTTATACATTGCATAAAAGTAAAAGTATAATAATTTGAAAAAAAATTTTACATAAAAATGCAAAAATTATTACAAAAAAAGATAATTTATTCATTATATATGTAATATTATCACAGTAATATTGATATTATAGTTTATATAATTTTATAAAATATTGCACTTTATCATTATATTATTCTTCATATTATATACAAAAGTATAAATAAAAATTTTTACAATTTAAAGAAAAAATACAACTCTTTCTTTATTTTTTGTCATATAACTTGCTATTTCAAAAAATAAAACCAATGGAATTTTTATACAAAACAACTTATTACAAAATAAAAAAAAAAAGTTTTTAATAAAGGTATACTAAAATTTTCTTTTATAATACACTGTGAACGGATAAATGTGACGCAGCTTATATAACGCAGAAGATTGACCGATTTAACATAACTGACATATATGATATATTAGACATATTTGATATATTTGACATATTTGACATAGTTGACATAGTTGATATATTAGATATAGCTGATATATTACAGACATGTTAGTTATATTCTTCTATGTATTTTATTTTATATAAATAAGTAGCTTTTTAGTTCATGTAAAAGGGAAACAAATAGGAACTTGACAAGATAGTTTTAGTAGTTTTAGAGGCAACTGGCCTACCGTATCACCTTTTTAGTTTAGTATTTCGTTTTATTTCTTTTTTTTATTTATTTACTTTTATTTTCTTTACTTCTTTTTATTCTTCTTTTCTTCATTATTATTTTACTCGTGAATAAACATAATATTTATAAATATACCTTATTAGCAAACTGTCGAACTGTAACTCATTGTGATAATATAAATACTTCGATAAATCGTCTGAGTTAAAAACTTGTAAACTGTTGAAAGATTACTGCTCAATTAAAAAGAATAAACTGCTCGAATACCCTGTCTAACAGTTGTAATTCGTAAGAATTACACGTTAACAACACTCTTATTTGTAATTTGTAATTTTGTAAAATTTTACTTTACTTCTAATAAAGATTATGCAAAGCTTTTTATATTGAAATAAATAATAAAAAAGAAAAATACAAATAAAAGTAGTTTTTTACTAATACAAACAAGTACTATTTTATCTTTAATATATAATTTTCATTAATATTCAATAATTAATTTTATTTAAAATCATTTATACTAAAATATATATATATAAGTAAATAATAATAATAATAATAATTTATAATTATATTCTATATAAAATTTATAAATAACATATTATCTCTTTAACTATTTTGTTTATAAATTTGTAGGCAATTTTATTTATTAATTACAATTATTTTAATTATTTTTAAATATTTTAAAATAAATTATTAAAAAATTAATACTTTTATAATAAATTTTATAATGTTTTCTAAAAAAAAAATTATAATTAATTAATGATTTTTTAAAGATAAATAAATAATAAATTATTATAAAAAAATTAAAATTTTAAACTTATATATTTTATCATCTATCAATTTCAGAAATATAAAAATATTATTATTTAATAGATTTTAATTTGATGTATCTAATAAACTAAATTTTATATTTTATAATTATTAAATAATAAATCATTTTTAAAAATTAAAAAATTGAAAAATTAATATATTAATAATTATGAATTTTAAAAGTTTAAAAATACTACTATTAATATAGTTATTATATAAATATCTATATTTTAAAGGATCAGTACAAACTCTAATCTCAAAATTAATTTGAAGTTTGATTTACCAAATTATAATTCTACAAATTAATTTGAACTTCCACTCAAATTTCAAATTTATTTCAAATATCTAACAACTTATACAAAAGAGCATTTATTATTTTCAGATATTTGTTTAAATTTCTTATAATCAGATTTGTAAATAATGTAATATTATACTATTTAATTATTTATTTATATATTTTATATTGTACAATCCCACTTATTTTTAAATAGCTACTTCAAATTAATATTTCTTTTAATTTCATAAAGAAAACGTCATTAAAGTTTATTCATTTTTATTTTTGTTAGCTTTATAACTTTTTTCGTTAAATTAAAAGATATTATTATATAATATTTATTGAAATATTAATAAATAAAAGCCACTTACATGTGATAATACTAGACTAATAAAATAAAAAAGTAAGAAATAGATCTTCATAATTTTCAAAAAAAAAAGGATCTTTTTCTTTATTTGAGTATTAATTATTAATTTTCTTAAATAAATATCTGAATTTAATTAGTTTCTATTGAATCTCAAAGATTTTAATAAATTTATTTTCTTGTATATCAGCATTCTTTTATTTCAGATTGGCTACCTTAAATCCACATGCATAACCCTTTTCTAAAAATAATAATTAAAAGAGTTTTCGAAATAAAAAATCATGAATTCATAGTTTCTTGAAATACTAATTCAGAAATAATCTTTATACTCATTTTTATAAAGTATGAAAAGTTTAATGTCAATTTCATTAAAGTGGTAATGGAAATATGGTATTTTTTATGTAAATTGTTTCATTAACTAATATTCTAATATCATCTTATAAGATACGCTAATCATACTAGGTATATAATTTTTATAATCTGATATGTCTATTGACGCTTAATAATTTCAAAATAAGTACGCTCACATTCTACCAGTATTGTCAATTGGACTAATTGAACAATTAGACTAATTAGACAATTGGACAATTGGATATAGTTCAATTAATCCAATTAAATAATTAGACAATTAGACTTAGTCCAATTACCAAATATTTTATTAACCAATAAAAATATATAAAATAAACTACATAATATATATAAAATACTAATGATACTAATAATTTTATTTATTAATTATTTCCTATTACAAAACTTTCTAAATAATTAGAAAATTCTAAATTATTTGCAAATATATCACATAAATTCCATTTTGCTTGTATATTATTTACAGGATGTACTATTTGAGAAATATTAGCTACAGTAATATCAAAGTTTTCATTTACATTTGTTTTTTCTATTT
>CAJVPP010000403.1:0-33476 GCA_910592005.1 Funneliformis mosseae | reverse complement strand
TTGAAAATTTAAAGGAAGAAATGTTAGGATATTTTTCTTGATATTTATCAGTTTGTGCAAGTTCTTTGGCTTTCTTTATTGCTATATTTCTGGTAATTGGAAGACCTTGTTCTCTACATTCCAAAATCCAATTTGCTAACTTATTTTCTAATTTCAAAAAAGATGCTTGTCTACCACTGTGTAATTTCAATAAATGAGATGCAGAGGCTTTAAGTTGGTCTTTTTTATTTTTTCAGTCACGAACTTGGTTTGGTTGTAAATCAAAATATCTTGCAGTAGCACAAACACTATTTGAATCATTTAAAAAATGCAAAACCATTAATTTTTCGCGGACTGACCAATTTCTCTTTTTTTTAAGAGTAAACTTAAAACGCTTGACACTTTTATTTGTTCTAACCATTTTTAATAGTATAATAGTGAAACACGATACAAAAAAGTGGAATGTGATACAAAAAATGGAACGCTAAAAAACTTTATATATTAATGATTTACATAACCTTTCAAGCCACCCTCCTTCTTACAAAATACCCTCCTGATCAAACTACCTGGGTATTTTGCAAATTTAAGGGTAGATTTGTAAAATACTGGGGTAGTTTAGTCAGCGCTCTACGGTATTTAAGCTTAGTTATTAAACTAATTTATAATTAATTGATCGATATAGTACAAACTAGGAACTAACTGAGCTAGAAAGAATTTCCCTTATTCGTTTCTTCAAAGTCACCTTAGGATGATTAGACTAACTAGACTAGAAGGAGAAAAAGGATGCATGTTTTGAATAATTTAATCAATTGTGATCTTTACTTAGCATTATATTTATATAATATAAGTAAAATATTATGTGACAGAGTATTTTTTACACGTCTTCTAAACACTAACTTGTTTTCAAATATTTAAGTATTCAACATGTCTTCTAAACCAAATTTTAAACTTTAGTTTTCCAAATAAATAACAACTATAAACTGTCAGATAACTTTATAGTAAAACTTGATCTATACTTTCTCTTCGAAGATAATTCCTTCTCTGACTGGAGTAGATGAAGGCTAAAACACGAATATATTATTATTCAAAGCCATAAGTAGGAACCTTTGATCAGAAACAATGATTTATTGTGATCACAGAATTTCACAGATAATTATAAAATTTGATTCAAGTTTTTGGTCTAATTTAGGATTTGCAATCATTAGAGGAAGGCCAGAAATTATGTCATTTTGATTTTAAGGATTTTGATTCCCTTTCCCCCTCTGTCATCATTTTTATTACTTTTAAATAAGGAAATCATATAGTAATGTTATCCTAGGTGAATCCCCTTTCCTCCCTTAGGAAATTACGTCATTTCTGACCCTTCCCTTATAATTCCGGTAAACACTAAATTGGCCAGAATTTACGAGTCGTAATGTTGGCCAACCTTGCTTAATTCCGGCCAAGTCACAAAATTTCACAGAATTTACTTTTATCACACACACCTGTGAGTTGATGAACTTGTCACGATCATATTATTCAAAGCGAAATTTACTGCGCCACATGACAAGTTCTTTAAAAAAAAAATTTAACCAGTGTTGTAATAATTAGCCAAATAAAACATGGGTGACTTTCTTTTAAAACCACCTGTTCCTGAAGATGTGGGTTCTGCGCGGTGTGCAATTTCAAGTGATATTATGAGAAAAAGGAACTTGTCAATTGGACAATGGGTTCGAATAGATTCTGTGTCGGAGGTGTGTAAATATTTGTTGTATTTACGATAATATTTATAATAATTTTATATAGTTACTTCAAAATTTAGTCATTGTATTGTCGTGCATGGCCAATTTCGGTACCAGCTGGAATAATCCAAGCTGATAATTTTATAAGTAAAAGAGTAAAAGCATCGAATCTGGATAAGCTATCATGTATGGAAATATACAAAGTTATTGATAATCCCCCCCTTTTTTTTGCTGAATTATATGAATTGCATATTAGGCTCATTAGTTCCCTTAAGAGTTAATCTTCAGGAAGCAAAAGAAGTTATAATTTCCATCAAACTTTATGATTTTGAGGATGGAGATCAAGAAAAAAGGCAATTATATGGATTAGGATTTTTGTGGAAGAACGGATCGAATTTTAATAGAGTTCAGGTAAATAATTTCATGAAATACATATAGAATTTAATTTTATTCGATTGATTCTAAACTTTAATTTAGACGATCAGAAACATATTAAATGGAATGGTAATATGTAAGGGGTGTGTTGTTTCTGATAAAAGACGTGGTTTGGAAATAATGGTATTGACAATTCCAATATTCTCATTCTTTAATGTTCGAAATGTCGTACTTACATTTGCTTTATGATTTTCATTGCGATGCTTTAGATTCTCGGGACATCTCCAAATAACGAATTATTCTTTACAAATAGAAGTCAAATCTCAATAGTTGAAAGTTTACAATACAAAGATGTCGATAATGAAATCGATCAAATATCGTCATCTTTAAAAAGTATTTCATTAGAAGGGTTTACCAATAATATTCCCGGACTTGAAGAAGCTTATGATGCACTTTTTGAAGTAGTTGTTTACCCGTTATTATATCCGGATATAATACAAAAGTTAAATATTGAATGTCCCAAAGGTTCGTATGAGGTTTCTCTCCATCAGAATTATATATATATATATTGCCTTTCAACAATATAATTCGTTCATGTTTCAAGGGGTGTTACTTCATGGACCACCCGGTGTCGGAAAAACATATCTTGTTAGCATAATCGCAAAGGCTTGTAACGCAAAAATGGTGTGTATTAAGCATAATTTAAAGATTCGTGTATGATATTATTAAGATATTTTACTCTTAAATAGATTTCTATAGACGGACCTGATGTATTTGGGACTTATGTTGGAGAAAGTGAAGCAAATTTGAGAAATAAGTTCTCTCAAGCCAAAAGGATGACAATTGAGGAAGATAATCCAATAATCCTTTTCATTGATGAATTGGTAATTCAAATAATCATTGATTTTTCACAATGAAAATTTTGTTAAAAATTTTTTTTCATATGTTAGGATGCTCTAACACCGCATCGGGTAGAATCGCAATCTCATGAATCTCGAGTGGTTGCTCAACTTCTAACATTAATGGATGGTATGGAATCACGTGGCAGGTTGGTTGTTATTGCGACAACCAATCGACCTAATGCTATTGATCCAGCTTTAAGAAGACCTGGACGGTACGAGAACTTTAAAATATGACCAAATCATAATATATATTATGTTCCGGTCGTCATACCTTTGCATTAATAGAATAATTTTATGTTAAAAATAATTAGATTTGATCGAGAAGTATCAATTGATATACCAAATGAAAAAGTCCGTCAAAGAATATTACAATTTAAAACGTCACAAATGACGCTTGGAAATGATGTTGATATTGGTAAGAACCTAATTAATATCATAAAATTATAAAGTGATTTAAAATAACTTCAAATTTACCATTAATAGGTTTGTTATCTTCTATGACTAATGGATATGTTGGTGCCGACTTGGCTTCGCTATGTCGTGAAGCTGCAATAAATGCGGTTCATCGTCAAATAAATTGTGCTTCCGATAATAATTTTGCAAAGCATGAAGGATAATACATTAATTTTTATGCTTAAATTGAAAGAGGCACGTATTTACAAAGTTAATTAATTTAGGTCTAATAACGATGTTATCATGGAAGATTTTATGGTAGCACTATCATGTGTCATGCCTTCGATTCAACGTGGATTTCAAGTTAATTTTGAAGAAACAAATTGGGATGATATTGGTGGATTAGATATGGTTAAAAAGGTCAGAGCTTTGGAGTTATATATGTATATTTCATATGCTGTATTTATTCATCCTTAAAGGCTCTCAAATTTTTGATCATTTAACTTACATAGAAATTAAAACAAGCAGTTGAATGGCCAATGAAATATCGGAATACATTTAAAAAGCTAGGATTAAGACCCCCTAGAGGAATTCTTTTGTATGGTCCACCTGGATGTAGTAAAACAACACTAGTCAAGGTTATAATTATTTGTTTTTTATTTTTGTCATTCTATTTGTATTTAATATTCTCATTATAATTTAGGTAATAGCCAGTGTTTCCGGAGCAACATTTTTATCTATTAATGGAGCTCAACTTTATTCTCCGTATGTTGGAGATTCCGAGAAAATAAGTAAATTTTTTATTTTATTATTTGCCTTAAATGTTAGACATTTAAATTTCTAGCAATTTTTCGACTTAAATTACTAGTTCGATCTATTTTTCAACGTGCACGTGCATCAAGTCCATCTGTTCTTTTTCTTGATGAAATTGATGCTATTGTTGGAAAAAGATCATTGGGTGAAAGAGGTGGCACTGGGAACGGAGATAGTGTTCAGGAACGCGTTTTGTCAATGCTACTAAATGAAATGGACGGCGTTGAAACTGCTACATCAATTCTTATAATGGTTAGTAACAAATAAATCAAATACCATAATTAAAAACAAATTACTTGATCTAAATCTTTTTTGATAAGGGTGCAACAAATCGACCAGATATGCTCGATGCTGCTCTTTTACGACCTGGAAGGTTCGATCGCCTTATATATGTAAGTGATCATAAAATCGTACATCTCTTTTTACTCTTTAATTAACGAGAGACTTATATAATTATAAGGTTCCACCTCCAGATTTTAAATCACGTAAACAAGTTTTAAAGATACATACCTCCAATATGCCATTGAATGAAGATGTAGACCTAGATTTTATTGCTAAACAGGTATTTATTTTCCATTCAACTTCTCACTTTATAAATTTTTATTTTTAGTTACGCGTATTAATATTTTTATACAGACTGAAATGTACACAGGCGCAGACATTAAAAATTTATGTAGAGAATCTGCAATGATAGCATTACGCGAAATGAAAACTACGTCAAATGTGGTAAAATTCTTTTAATAACAATATGATTTAATGTATTTATGTTTCATTAACATTTGGATAATAACTTATAATTAATATATATATATAGAACATGTCTGATTTTTTGAAAGCTTTGAAAATTGTAAAAGCTTCATTAACCGCCGATATATTAACCTATTATGAAAAATTAATGTGTTAATTGTATAAATTTGGGATGGTTTATTAAATTTTTACTTTTAATTTTTTTTTTTTTTTTTTTTTTTTTTTTTTTTTTATAAAATGCTAAAATTTTATAAAGATTATATATTTTTAAGGTTATATGAAATATATGTAATATATATAATAAACATAAATAATAAATATATATATATATAAATTAAGGTAAAATCGTATCAGAGTTCCAATCTTCAAATCAAGGTAAATAACAATTTAAATAGTCTAAGGAGCTCTTTCTTGATACAATAAAGAGCTTAATGCATTTTAATCTAATAACATCAAAAACTAAAATGCAATAAAAATTTCCTAGTAATCAACCCATTTTACGAAATTCATGAATAAATAATAAAAATAATATACACATATAATAATTAACAATTTCTCAATTCTGGTTCTAACCAAGGAATTCCTAAAATATTGAAAACATCTCTTTCAGAAGTTACATGGATGCGTTTTTTTGAAATAACATTTGAGAAAAGTCCATGTGATGCGAATGTCATTTTTTTCTCCTTCTTTGCATAATCTTTTAAGGATCGTTCAAACTGCCTCGACCCTAAAACATTAAACTACATTAATCTTGCATGAGCGTGACTAGAACAACAGACATTCCTCACCTGTCCAACCAAGAACCGCTGTTGGATATTGAGAATAAGGGGCTATTATAAGGTCTACTTGTCGACATATTTGTGAACTTGGTTGGATAAAAGCACAAAAGCACTAATATAATTTAATAAATAAGCGTGTTTTATATAAAATATTATTTTTTTGAAAGAAAAAAAAATTCTATCATTTGGATTCTACCTTATCAAGTTTATCCATGACATTTCTGTGAAAAGAAAAATGTACGTGTGAAATATTCTTTTTATTTTTTGCACTTAACTGTCCGTAAAAAAGTTTATGTTTCAAATATCCTAAATAAATAATCGATCAAATTAGAAATTTATAAAAGTTGTTAAATGAGTTACAAAATTATATAATACCTAAATCTATAAGCCTTTCTACTATATCATTTAACAAGTTATTCGCGACTTCCTCTTGAGGATGTGATATGACGACATCTAAATCTCCGTTGAATTCTTTCCCGCGACGATATCCCCCAACCGGAGTTATTATACAATCAGGATAAATAGACCTAACCTCTTTATCTAAAATATTTAGGATTTCTTGTATATCTTGTCTTGACATTCTAAAAATGATTTCAAGTTAATAATAATACATCATGAAATCTCGCAACAATAACAAAAAGATTTTAAAAAGATTTACTTTTTCTGAAAATCATCAAATAGTTCCAAACCTAATCTCTGAAGATGAGTTAAATGCGGATCACAATTGCATTCTCTCATTGACCTATAACCTTTTCGATACCATGACAAGGCTGTTTTATGACCAACGCCTTTAAAAATAAAAATATGATTATTATATACAAGAGAAGCGAGAAAACTATTTCAACATACCATAAACACTTGAAAAAAGATCCAAAGTTTGATATTTTTCGCTTGCCATAATTTCTTCGGCTTCGGTAATTGAACCTGTAATTCGATGTATTAATTTTTAAAGCAATGCGTAAATCAAAAAAATTTTTTATTTTATTTCGTTATTACCTGTTGATAAAAATTCTCTTATATAGTTACCAATTTTTGGTCCAATTCCTAATAATTTAAAATGAAAGAAAATTATTTCCATAACGTTCAATTAAATCAACGACACGGTATGATCTTTTTACCTATTATCTTCCGAGCTTCGTTGTAACTTCTAATATCGCATGGATAAACCTAAGTAAAACATGGTTAAAGAAACTTGATCATCATTTTTTAGACAAAGTTTAAGTACCTTTAAGGCTGAAATCGCGTGACGATATGCCAATGCACTCTTCCCTTCGCCATCCAATTCACGTGCATGTTCTATCACTTGGAGCAGTTCCACGAGAGATTGGTTGTGTACGGGCGTAAGTGGTGTAGGACGAAAGCATTCGTATTTAGTGTTTAAGAAACGAGGATGTAAATCGTCTACAACTAAATAAAAGAGGATGTAAATAATTTTTTTTACCCTAACGCATATATTCACTTGAATTCATTCAAATATATATAAAATATATATGTACTTTCTATATCCGAATTTTGTTCATCAGTAAAGCTTTGTCCCAAATCAGAAGAAGTCCTTGGAAAATGACTTGATTAAAACAAAATCAAAACATTTAAAAGAATTCGATGATTTCTTTCTCTTAATAAAATTACCTTTCATTGCTACTGCTTGATTCAGACTGACTAATATCAATCATTAGATCACCAAGTTCATCCTTTTGGAAAGATCGTGAAGTTTCGTGAGGCATTTCAGAATTCAAAGATATTAAATAACCATCATATGGTACTCTCTTTCCATTTTTTTGACTTGAGGGAAAATAAAGTCACACATTTATTTTTATTTTTATTTTTTTTTTTTTGACTATATCAATATTTCGAAAGAAGATATTTGCAAACCATTCTGCAACCCAGTCAATAGAACATATAGGTTTCCGAGTTTCTGGTACATATCGCGCTAATCGAATAGGAGTTTTTAAGATAGTCAATACAACATCGGCACATTCTATATTGTCTACAAGCTGTCCACCGTGGGTAATTAT
Source organism: Funneliformis mosseae (assembly GCA_910592005.1). NCBI lineage: Eukaryota > Fungi > Glomeromycota > Glomeromycetes > Glomerales > Glomeraceae > Funneliformis > Funneliformis mosseae. The sequence continues at coordinate 25,752 of CAJVPP010000403.1, read as the reverse complement.
TTGATTGTTGCAAGTTTCTAGCCTGTCTTTTGGTATTTTGATATCAATGATGTAAAATTTCCAATTCTTAAAGAAGCGAGACATGTTTAGACGGGTGAATTATTAATTATTTTTTTTTAATTTTTCTTTTATTCATCGAAAAGACTTCTAAATGATTATTATAAATGTAGCATTTATTACATCATATTTCATAATTGACCGCACATAATCTCACATCCACATATCAACATTACACGCGTAACGACAAATTTCAAATTTCTAGTAATTTACCCAGAATTTGGATTTTAAAAAAATTTCCGATTTACATTTTTAGAAACGATCAAACTTAAAAATCATGTATGTTGGTTCAAGTTCTACCTTCTCAAACTTAAATATTATTTTAATGTACTTGATATGTTGGATTTTTTTAAATTTGTCAGATTTTCCTGCGAGATTGATCAGAGATTCGCAAGTGGCGTATTGCAGATTTGCAGAACGTAGATTATAATAACGCGTGAATAATAATGAAAAAAAGTTTCTTGTCATTAATGGATATTACTGGAATTCTGGACCGTTGTTCTTATACCTTTATGGCTTGATCACTCGATACAAATTTAATATATATATATTATGTAATATAAGATCTGGTAATTGTAAATAAATAAATAAAAAAAGAAATGTTTCTCATGTAATTTACTTTGGTGTTCAAAATTACTTGCAAACAGGTTTATAAAACCTTGTGGTATGGATTAATTAGGATTTTACACCGGTAAATTTCATTATCTGTAATTATACAAATTTAGTAAGTCTAATTCAACAAAGATATTTCCTAGTGCAAATCGAGATGAAGAGTTTTAACAATGCCATTTATTTCAGGTTTTTTTTTTTAACCCCAGATCTTGTGAAGTTGGGTAGTAACAATGGATCTATTCAAAAAAAAAAAAAAAAAAAAAAAAAAAAAAAAAAAGGAGCGACGCATTCACGCGTGAGGTAGCTTTTTTTATAAAAGCCGTCAAAAAAAAAAAAAAGTGAAAACTTAAATAAAAATTTTTTTTTACAGTTAAAGTTACACGACATTTTCCCGGCATTTTATTTATATAGTAAAAATGATTCGAAATTTACGAACGAACGACCTCCCCCTTTATTTAACCGGTCTGGTTTGTTCTTTGAACTTCTCTCGTGCATTCCTCGTGCTGTTTTCAAGCCGAATTTCCATTCTTGACTGGTTAAGTTTTCAAAAGAATTTTATACTTGTGGGTTAAGCAAATAACGCTTTATCCACAATAGCGACAAGTAGTTAAGAGGGTTGTCTCTTTGACGCATTAAACAATACTTTTGGTATCATAAACTTTCTTTCAGTTACCTGACGCGTAACTCTTTGAGTGTGTTGTCGGTACGTATTAACCTAAGGTTTTAATGAACTTTTCGTACGTTCGAAAAGCGTTTAATGAAAAGAGAATTGTCGTTCATGTCCTCAATATATTTGTTTAGGAACGCGAGAGACTTTTTTTGACCAAGTAAAGCATGTATCCCTCTTCTTACGAGAAATTTAAGAAAAACGTCGAGGTAACTTCACCTCTTAACTGGCAATTCAATGCTATTGAGGCTCCTCCTGGTACGTTCTTATATGAATTGTTATTATCATTTGTTAAATGAATTCTTCAATGTGAAGAAAAAAATTATTGATGAATGTCTGAACTCTATTCCTATAACAAAAGGAGTGATGCCTTCCCATTTATTGCCGTCGCCTCCTCAAACTTACCCACCACAAAGGCCAATTGCACCAACGTTCAACAATGGACATCAGATCAACCCTCCTCATTTTAAACCACAAAGTCAATCACATGAGAAATTCAAGAAAAATAATAAGCGCGGATTCATACGTCATAGAGATGAAGCAGTAAATAATCAATATGTATATACCCCAGACCAAAAGTTTATAAGCGAATTTGCAAACAATGGTTATTCGGCTTCACCATGTTATAATAACTCACCTGTCAATTCAAATCATCCTCATCATCAAATATGGCGCGCGCCAAGTCATAATAATTTGCCAAATTGGCCGATACCAAATTCAATGGTATGTATTCACATAAAAAAAAAATTTTTTTTTTCGCAAATAAAAGTAACCCTTCGAAATTTGAAAATTTTGAAAATTTTTGATCCTTGCATATTAGGAATATCTATATGCTCCGGAACATTTCGATAGGCAACATCGTCAATTATTTCCTCCCGGAACATTTTCACCTTTTCAGGCTCCACCAGAACCACATTCCTATCCAATTCGTCATTTTCCGCAACGATATCCTCCTCATTTAGCTCCTGATCCTCATATTTATCCTCGACAATCTAATAACTACCAATATTATGGTTCACAACGGCCAGTCATGCAACACTTTTATCAACATGGACCTCAACCCAGAGACTTCCATCGACCTATAATTTCACAATTTCTTACTTTTGCACCGGGTAATGATAATACAGATGTAAGTAATATTGAATTCTTTTTTGTTTATAAAACAGTTTTTTAACCGTATAAAAAATAATAAATAAGCAAAACATTTTTAATTGTTATTAAGCATGTCGATCATATATCAGCTAATGTTCAGCAAACTAAAAAGAATAAAAAAAACAATAAGAAATTTGTTGAAAATTCAATAAATCATGTTGTTAAACATCAAAATCTAATTGTACCTGAGTCATCATCCGAACTCACAAAGCAGATTAATTATGAATCCAAAAAGCGGATCCGACCTTCTGATGATATAAAGTCATCGATTATTCCTTTGTCTAATGATTCATTGACAAAGCCAATTCATGCTTATGGAAATGATGGTCGTAAACTCTTTACAAAGAAAAAAATTGTAAATAAAATTGAAATTAACTTAAAAGACAGAATCGGTCTGTTAAATTTCAAATCCTCTAAATTGTTTGTACCAGATGATGAAAGTCATGGTATAAAGAAGGTATTTATTCTAAATGTTTTTTTTTTTATTTTATGAGATTTAAAAACGGTTTGCTTGAGTTTAAACGTATTATTATAATTTGTTTTATTAGAAAATTAAATTGGACATGGAGATCAATTCGGTTCCAAGTGCACATGATGCAAACTCAGCAGATTATAATCAAAGTCAGAAGTCACATGATATCTCGGATACCCTTAGTTCTGATATAGGTAAAATTTCAGGGATTATTGATGAAGCAACAGATTCTAGTGAAAACTTAATTTATGATTCACTTTCTCCATGCGAGAATTCCACTCGACGGGATAGTGGAATCGCTTGTGATAATATGGAATTAGATGATGTGATCATCAAGGAAAAGGACATTAAAGATCCTCCAATAACTATTTCTAATGCTGCTTTAGAAAATTCAAATTATAATGCTAATCCAATTATTAATAATTCAGAGACTGTCAATAATGTAGTGGGGTCTAATTTGGTGTCATCAGATGATGTAATTGTTATAGAGTCAGGCATATCAGAGAAAATGGCAGAGTTAGAAGAGGAGCCTAAACTTACAAATATAAATAATAATGTACTTAATGTTAATGATGTTCAGGAAGATTCATTTGTTTCATCAAATTCAAATTTGGAAGTTTCATCAACACCGACTTTAAGTCTAGTTAATACGGACATAATTTCAAATTCGGATAATGGGAATTGTTTGATGCTTGTTGATAATGAAATTAATGAAATTCAGGGAGAAAAGGGTGGCGAAACAAATCAAGTGGTTACGGTTAAGGAAGCAGGAGACGACTTCAAAAAAAATCTTTCTATTGAAAATTTGTCAACCCTTAACGATAATGCTTTGAGTACTACCACTACTACTTCTAGCATTTCTGAAAGCTCTGACGACTCTTTTATAATTGTAGATGATTTACCAGAATATATAGATTCTAGTTTAAAATTTACCGATAATTCGAAATTAGATGTCGATTCAACGGCGGAATTAACCAATTCATTTTCAAAAATGGATTTCGGTTATATATGTAGTGATAAGCGATGCTGCACTAACTTAAAGCTGAAAACTGAAGAACCTACCTCACCCAAAATTCAAGTCACACATGAAGATAATGAAATTCCTCATCATTCGTCAAATGCATGTACCAACTCAACAATTAGTGGAAAAGATCGATTTGCTGGAGCTGTCTTCACACGCCAGGGCATAAAAGATCTTGCCTTTGTAAAGTTCGAAGGGTATTCTATCAATCAACGTGTTAAGGTTCTTAACGTTGATAGTATTTGGTATCCAGGCACGATCATTGCAATAGATAAAACTAAAGTTAGGGTGCGTTTTGATGGTTGGGATGCTAAATATGACGAATGGGTATCAAAGGATAGTCGAAGGTTGAGAGTAATGAGCGATGAAGAGATACTTGAAATACAGAATTCTTCACAAAACAATAATGTCGCGATTGTTAAAAAACGTTCTACATTCAATAAAATTGTTGAAAAACATGAGATTATCTCTGATACAGAAGATCCTCAAACAAATTTTTCGACGAAGTCAAAGCGAACAAGAAAGAGAACTGCTACAAAACAAACGATAAGTAATGAAGCAAAAAAAGTACAGTCTACCCCGACAAAGAAAATTGTTGATCAAAAGCAAAAGAAGAGTAATCCTCGATCGCAACCACCTACAATAATTCGTAAAAAGAAAAAGTGCAATTCTTGTGAAAGTTTATTTGATAAATTGGAGAAAGTGGGCGCACTTGAATTATGTACAAAGTGTGTGCCATTATTCGCACCTCAATTAACGAGAGTCAAAGCATTTGCGCATGCCTTCACATTAGATCAAAAAGTCCAAGTACTTAATATTGATAAGATTTGGTATCCTGCCAGGATTGTAAAGGTAGAAAAATCCAGAATTAAGGTTCACTTTGATGGTTGGGGAAAAAGATTTGATGAATGGATATCTGTAGAAAGTCGAAGATTGAAAGCCTTGTCAGAAAATGAAGAAAATAACTTACCTAACGATATAGATAATAAGCAAGAAAATCTTGATCAAAACCATAACCAATCAAAAGCTTCTACATCCAAAATTCCGCAAAAATCTATTAATCTAAATGATAAATCAAGGAAACCAAGGAAAGATTCCGCATGTTTTCACGATAGCGATAAAGAATATCAATCGAATATGTATAAGCTGAAAGAGATATTAGGTACAGACTCTGAATCTCTCAGTAGTGTACCAGACTCAGATTCTGATTCTCTAAGTAGTTGTCCTGAATCCATCTCGTCTTCGTCATCATCATCTCTTAGTGCGTCCGAATCAAATTATATAACTCTCAGTAGTTCTAGTGGGGAAGAAACTGAGATAAAACCATGTAAACCTCAAATTAAACGAACTGTACGAGACAGTAAGAAGGACACGATACGCAAGAAAAACCAATCATCCGAAGAGAAGATATGTGAATCATGTAAAATTATGCATATAAATGTACAAAGGATAGGCAGCCTTGACTTATGTACATATTGTAGGTCACTCTTTGGTGATGATGCTACGTTTCGTTTTAAACGTGGTGGTCAGTATGGTTTTGAACTTCAAAAGCGCGTTAAAGTTTTAAGTCGTGACGGCGAATGGTATCCGGCTATAATGGTAGATGTTGAGGACGGACGTATTCGGGTGCATTTTGATGGATGGAGCGATTATTTTGATGAATGGATCCCAGCAGGAAGCCAAAGAATGAGAGACATGACACTTGAAGAAATATTAGAAGCACAAAAGGCATTGGAACAGGTTGATAAAGAGACGCTTGAGCAGAGAGAAATGATGTATGTACCACAAAGAAGAAAGAGATCCAATTCAAAACGACCAATGCAACCACCTTCAACGATAACTCCTTCGAATGAAACATCAAAATCAACCGATTCGACAAAAGTAATTAATAATAAAGCAAGATGCGATTCAGATTTATTTTCTGAACAAAGTGACCTTTCAACAAATTCCATGATCGCATTTGATTGGAATGAATATTATTTTGGACGAGACACGCGTCGCAGTCTTCGTAATGACAAACTTCTAAGTAATTCTGATGTTCTTGCTAAGCTAAAATCACGGTTTAAACCAGGAAATCAAATTGAAGCACGAGATAGATTAAAGGAGTGGGTTCCTGCAACGATTATTGAAGCTAAAGGTTGTAGGGTATTAATACATTATGATGATGTTCCTGCCTTCTATGATGAATGGATAGATATAAGTAGCGAAAGACTTCGTGAAAAATGCACAAAAAATGAAATTACACAGAATATCAAACCTACCTCGACTTCTTTGGAAAGTAAAAAAGATTTAAAGAAAAAGAAAAGCAAAGCTGAGAATGATGACGATTATCGTTTGGAATTTGTTGTAAATGGCGCACTTAATGGAAGGTTAATTACAGGTTAGTAATTTGTATGATGAAAACTTCAACGTAATATTTTAACATGTTAAATAACATTTTATTTTATTTATAATAGCCGATGATAAATGGTGTATATATTGCAATCAATGCAATGTGGTTATTAAACAGTTCAGGTAAATATTTTATTAAAAAGTAATTAATCTGCACAATCGACGTTAAACGAATTTTTAATCCATAATATCTTAGATATTATTGTACTTATTGTGAGTCACCATCAGAGGGTAACGATTATAGGAGTTTTGAGCTCTGTGTGTGGTAAGAACCTTCAGATTAGTTAAAGTTAACTAAGTTAAGTTACAATTATTCATTCGAATTTCTTTATTAAATTAGGTGTTTTGCACATCAATTTCCAAATTATCACGAACATCCTCGTTGTTCTTTTGCCGTTCAAACTGTAATCGATGATGAAGCAATTAAAATGTCTTCCAAAGGCGAAGTTGTCAAAATTTTTGACAAAGACATTTTTGATACAACATTTAAAGATCCCGAATTTGATTTAACGAGTAATCATGTACCATTGGATACGGACATGGGATATCTTTATCTACAAGCATGGAATATGCGTAAAATATGTGGTTTTTGCAATGACGATGACTCAAATCAACTTGGTGGATTCATCGCTCCATATCCTTTTGTTTCTAACACCTATACACGTCACGGTGAAAAGCAGAAGACTTTTTGGGCTCATCATGCATGTGCGAAATATTCACCAGAAGTTTTTGTTACAAAATCTAATGAATGGTATAACGTAACATTGGCTTGGAAAAGGGGTCGAAGCATGGTACAAATGCATATTTATATACTTATAACACTTATATTTCCGAATTCTCCTCATAATTTATTATGATATATTCTTAGAAATGTGGTAAATGCAAGGAACGTGGTGCAACGATCGGATGTTTCGAACCTAAATGTGCAAAAAGTTATCATCTTTCATGCACGGATAAACCGCTTTCCCATTTTGAAATGGGTGTTATTTTCTATTGCCCTACACATGAAGCGCGTTATCTTCAAAAAGGTAAGTTAAAAAAATTTTTTTTTTATTCGTGGGTTTATTAAAATATTATTGACTTTCATATCCATCATCTTTAGAATTATACAATGAGGTTTACCGTTGTGATGTATGTTCATGTGAATTACAAGAAGACAGATGGATGACTTGCAAGCCATGCGAGTCGAACTTTTTCTCATCTTTTGATTTGTGTTTACAAGTAATTAAATTCATTTATCATTAATGCACTTATTTTTAAATCTAAAGTATATAAACATTAAAATTGCAACCATAATTCAAATGTATCTAGTGCTTTGAAGAAAAGTATCCTGAACATGAACACGATAAAGATGAATTTGAAGAAACATGTACGTATTTATATTATTATATAGTTAGTTTCGACGAATCTAACATATATTACTTTTTAACAGCTGTTAAGAAAATTAAAGACGCTCAAATCACGAAACAAGCAGCACTTGCTGTTGCAAATCAAAAGGCTCATAGCGCAGGTAAATTATTAAATCCATTACAATGATAATTTTGAATTTGATGTGTATTAAAAATTATTGAAATATACTATTAGGAATGCGAAAGAAATCTAGAAATTCGCAACAAAATAAAGGAGGGCGAATTCAATGTTCATATTGTTGGGCGGAAGAGTCGCCTCGTTGGAGGAAAGGTAAAATCACATTAAGTATCTGATATTTCATAATATTTTTATATATATTGAACTTTTTATGAACATAATAGGTTATAATGGCGTGCTTATGTGTGAGGATTGTTTTGAATTAGTTTTGGTTAATAATAATACTGCAGGAGAACATCAAGAGAAAGATAAATTATTAGTTACCAGCGAAGATTATTCATACCAACCGTATTTGACGAGAAACTTCTGTTCGGACAAAAAATTTGATGACTTCGAATCTCAAGCAATGCATTTAGATAGCTATGAACCCGCAGAGAATCAATTATTTTCTTTGCCTTTTGATAGCTCTTATTTTGATATTCCGGGTCGTGCTCCAAGGTGTAAGTACTTTTAAATGCAAGAAAATTATAATCACGAAGCTTTTTTTATTGTCTGTATTAATTATCATGTCAACTTTAATCGGAATTAGGGGCTACGCATAGTGGTACCGATTATCATGGCACTTGGCTACCACAAACTGTTCGAAGGTAAGTTGCTATTCGGATTAAGTTAAATATTGAATTAAGATAAACGAGCAATTTTAATTGATATTTCATATTGTCTTAGAGCATTACTTCGTTTTACAAGGAAGAACGGAAAAGTTCTATCAAATTTCCTGGGGAGAGGTTGGCAGTCATTAAATTAACACTTTTTATAAAAATTTGTTTTGATCGTTAATCAATCATTTGTTATAGGAACGGATGCTATTGAATCTTTCCTACTTGGAAGGAGGTAAATATATATGATATAAAAACAATTTTTACTTATGTATATTTTAGATTACTAACATCCTCAATTTATAAAGACTTATTGGCATCGACATCAACCCAGTAAGTTATTATTGCTTAAACTTTTTTAATAATACTGTACCAAAATAAATCATTTCATATATATTTTTCAACACATTAGGCAGCAGTTGCTTTGTCCCAGCGGAACTGCTCTTTCGCGATACCACCGAATAGGGGTATCACAGCCGAACATCGACCGATAATACTTCAAGCTGATTCTAGAAATTTATCAGGTTCTATGTTTGAAGACGATTCTTTTGATCATATATTGAGTCATCCGCCCTATAAAAATTGGTGAGAAAAAATCAAGCTTGTAAGAATTTATAATTGTTTGTTGCTCTAATTCTCTTGTTTTCAACAGTGTTGAGTATTCAACACATATTGACGGTGACTTGTCAAGATTTGCAAACTCAAAGGAATTTGCTGCAGAAATGAGTAAAGTTATTGATGAATCTTGGAGGTAAATATATGAATCCATTGAAATTTTTTTTTGATTAATTATTTGATTGAATGAAATTATTATTTAAGGTTATTGAAGCCCGAAAGAAGAGTTACTTTAGGAATTGGTGATAATCGAGAACATTGTTTTTATGTCCCAGTTAGCTTTAATTTATTTCGTCAGTATATCGATCAGGGATTTGAATTAGAAGAGCTGGTAATTTTATTTTCTCGCAACTTTTTTACGTCATTTTAATACTTTAAAAAGTCCCTTCATTCATTCACCATTATCATTTACTATCTACAAGGTTGCAAAACGTCAGAGATATTGCCAAGCATTTGGGCTTGGCACATATCTTTGTGTACAATATGATTTTCTAATGTTTACACACGAGTTTATTGCAACTTTTAAGAAGGTTGACAAAACACATAATGATAGGTTGTTAGTGACACCTGGTATGATTTGATTGAATGTTTCATTATGTTTTAAATTTTCATATGTATGCTTTAACATAAATAATTTATTTCGAAAATTTCAGATGAATCTACATTATCGGGCTCAGTGACGTTTTTAAGGAATCTTCGAGAAATCCCAATTCTTCCTATTGCACGAAAAAGTGTCGTAATGGGTACAACTTGGACATTTAAGCCAACACAAACACATAATTTTGTACAACTTTGTACCTCAAGAATGGTATGTAAAAAATCTTAATTTAATTTTACATTACTTTCGTTAAATATGATTAACGATTAACTCTATATAGGTTGAACGGTTTGGTAGAGATTTTGCCAATTGGGAAGAAATTCGGATAAAATTTAACAATATGGAGGTAGTGTAAAAGTTTTTAGGATATTCATATACTTAAAAGAAATGTAAGATATTTAAATAATATATATATATTTTTTTTTTAATTAGCCAAATAATACAGTTAATTTAAGTGATAAATTACATAAATGTGAAGGTAATTTTCTTTCTTTTATTCTAATTAAAATTTTTTATCTGAGGTTAATGTATCATTATTTGGTCTCTAGACAAAACTGATAGTGAGGAAGAAAACATGCCAGAATATGAGCGCATTAGACAAAAAAGGATTAAAGAAAATCAGAAAATGTTGCTTTCATTGGTAAATAGTTAAAAATTTATTTGTACATTGATAAAAATAATCGTTTAGAAAGAGAGAGAGAAAGAGAGAGATTAATAATACATTTTATTTATTGAAACTTTAATAGGGTTTAAAATGTGATCTCGGAGAAACATCAGATGATATTTCTCATCTTGAAAAAATATTAAATAGTATGCCTTTACCTCCGCCAACGCCAACGGCATTAATTGTTGTACCACATATTCCCAACAATCTTCTTACCTCACAAATTATACCGACTTATCGTACAGCAGTTAAGCATTTAGCAAAAGAAGCATATGAAAAGTTACCGCCATCAGGATTTTTTGTTATTGGAGGACAAGACGTTAGAACTTCAGATAATAAATTATGGCCACTTAGCATGCTCTTTATGGAAGATGTAAATCATTCCGTTGGGGAAGATAAAATGCCATTAAAAGAACTTGTGGTAACAGTACCTGAAGGTTACGCTAAAGATAAGAAAAGAATCACAAAAAAAGATGATTACACAGAAGAATATTGTATAGTTGATGAAGAAGAAAATATAGAACATTTACCAATTATTCATGTAAGTGACAAACTTTTTTTTTTCCTCGTTTAATTTATAATTTACTCACATCTACGTATTTTTATATTTAGGCATGTTATCTTATATTTATGAAACTTCGATAAGGATAGATTACATTGCATTTGATAGAATAGATTTAGTTATAATATGGTTTTGCAAAGCGACAATAGAAAAAGTATATTTATGTTGGAATCTGTTGTTGATGTGATCAATTTACGATCACGTGTTAAATATAGCATTTTATGATTTTTAATAAATAATAATTAGTAATATTAATTTTTTCAGGAAATATTTCCCGATTTTAAATAATATATAATAAAACTTGTGGCTTTCTCTAGCCCAAATAATAATTACACCAGCTACATAAATTGTTTGACTCGGTTTATCGATCATAATTCTAAATATAACCAGGGACGATGATTTTCTGCGGTGATTAAGGATGAATTCTGCGTGTGATAAAAGTTAATTCTGTGATTTGGCCAGAATTATGCAAGATCAGCCAACATTACGATTCGCAAATTCTGGCCAAACTTAATATCAGCCAGCATTATGATGATAAATCGGACCAAAATTTTGAAATTATCATTCATATTTTGTGATTTCCTGTGAAATTCTGTGAAATACAGAAAAACATCATCCCTGAATATAACTAGTAAAAAATTTTCTCTTATGATTGGTCGATTCAACAAAATAATCTGAAAAAAATAGCAATTATAATTTTTATCAGTTTAATTAATTCTCTTAAATGCATACATTATATAACCCTGTTTAAATTTCTTAAATGGTTAATTATTAAATCAATTAGCAGTCAGTTAAACTGATTCACGAAAATAGGTACAACATAATTTGATCAAGTTATACAAATTATACTCAATTGTAATTATGATTTGATTTGTTACTTTTTTTAAAATTTTTACTATGATCTCAAAGGAATAGAATTAACTAGTAAATTAATTTTAAAAAATGGCTTTCTACACAATAATTTAGAATTTGCAAGGAAAATATATGAAAGGGCAAAAAAGACTAAGAGAAATGGGAGAAAGGATTGATGATTTAAAAGAAAAGGAAGTTGTAAAAAAGGATATTAGAAAGAATTATTTACTTAAAAATCCTCTACATAATATAGCATCATATAATAAAAATCTTAATAAATATATTCTTTTAGATAATAAATGAAATGTATTAAAGAAATATAAGAATATTTACAGATTTATAAATTTTTAATTTATATTTACAGTCACTAGTAAAAGTAATGATACTATAAGTACTGATTGTTTTTAAGTCGTAGCATGCTCATTTTTTTATTTCAGAATTTTTTAGTATTTTTAAAATGTTCTTTATAAATAACATTTAATAAACAAATAAAAAATTTGTAGAAAAAAATGAATTTCTTTTTTTATTTGAAATGATATTAACCACTTTTGAAAGAAATCAAAATGCTGTTAATCTTCTTTAGCAACAAAATATCTGAATATAAAAAAAACTTTATAAAGAACAGATATTTTTTTTATATTTTTGTTATTGTTATGTTAGTTTATTATAAAATTTAGTAAGATTACTATAGATTATCAGTTTAATTGATCATAAAAATTGACTCCTAAAAAATGCTATTAAATTAGAATAATTGTTAAATATAATTATTTTACTACAGTAAGTAAAATAAAAGTCTAACTTAAAGTAATAAATCTAAAAATTGAAGTTAGTAAATAAATCATTTATTATAAGCTAAAAAATCTTGATTTTATATTTAAAACATACTTTTCATGATGTTTAAGGTAATTTAAAAATTTAACTTTTAGGTCAGATTTTTTTTAGCCTTCTTATAGCTCTGATCTTAATCTTATTGAGAATGTTTAGATTATTTTAAAGAAAAATATTAAGAAAGAGGTTATAAGAATAGTAATATAAAGAAAAAATTTTAAAAAAAAATTTTAAGTTTGTTAGAAAGAAATAGGATGATATTGAAACATTATAATAATTAACTGCTATGATTAAATGATCAAAATATAACTAATCTACATGACGTGATCTAAGTGATAATATAATTAATATAATCAATATGATTAATATATCAGATATATTTAACATATTTTATATATTTAAAATAGTTAATACAATCAACTCTTAATATAACGAATTCTTGATATAATGAATTTTTTGAACAAATATAATAAAAATACTCTTGTTATAACAAATTGGCTAATCAAATCTCTTAAAATCTTTACTATAGTCTTATAGTAAAATTGAGGTTTAGGACATAGAGTTCATTATAATAAGAGTTGATTATATAGTTAATTTAATTAAGATAGTTAAGATAGTTAAAATTGTTAAAATTATTAAAAAAGCTGAAATAGTTAATATATTATTCTATGTATTTGGAATTATATATATAGAATCCAGTTATTTAAACTTTTTAGGTAGATTCAGATTTAATTATATTTAGAAGAATTTCTCTTAATAGTTCGTATATACTTAAGCTATTAAGTAATACTTAGTTTCATTTATTACATTTTACCTTTTGTTAAATTATTTCTTTATTTCTTTATTTATTATTTCTTATTTTTTTTCTTACATTTTCTTATATTTTTTCAATAAACTATTTTTATTATAAACTATCAATTGTGTAACTCTTTAATAATAAGTATTTATATGTAAATATTCATACTTAGTATAAATATTATTTAGTATAATTATGTATTTTACTACATAGATTTAAAAAGAAACAACTTTTGACACACTGTCTAACTATTACAATTCACAATAATTACACATTAATACTATTTTAATAATATGTTAAATCACATTAAAGTATATATTAATATATAGAAGAGGAACGGAAAAACTCTATTATATATCTTTGCCATAATAATATTCAATTAATATTATAAAAATTAAAAAATGTGATAGTTTATTATAGATTTGAATTTATATGGAATGTATATAGTCATCAGTTTTATCAGATTCACAGAAAATTTGGTTATCGCTTATGAATAAATTTGTCTATATAAGTTATATAAAAAGTTACTATATATAGTTTGATTCACTGAATTATAAATTTTTAATTATCATGTAATATCTATATTTATAATATAAAAAATTTTCTGATAATCTTTTTTTAATATAAAAAGTTTATCGCTGATAAAAAAATGTTATTTTCTTATGATTCATGTCAAAGTTGATTTACCTCTTTTTCAAACTTTCAGGAATTTATTGATACTAAAAAGTTCTTTGTAAATGCAATAAAATTATTTCACTTGGTATTACTTATCAACTTTTTAATTTTCAAAGACATTCACAAAATAATAATTGTACATATCATACTGATAAATAATTAAGTATAAATGTATTTTTTTTGAAAAATAAATCAGAGGAAAATGATATTAATAATGAAAAAAATGATAAAAATAGAAAAAGATGTATTTTTATGTGTCAAGATCTCTGTGATTTAGACTATATTAATTATATTATAAATAGTCCTACTAGCTTTAGGGGTGATAAAAGACCTGAAGTTGTAGCAAAACAACTTTTTTTCAGAAAAATTTTTAGAAAATACTTCTTTTACTAGGAAAAAACTTAATAAAAAAGAAAGAAAAAATTTGAAAAGACTTTAAAATCTGAAGCAACTTAACAGATAAAGAAGATTTAGCAATATATCATACGTAATGTGAAAAAAAATATATAATAAAAGTAAAATATGTAATAAGTATGAAGAATTAAAATCCAATAAACATTTAAAATATAAAAAATAAATCAAAAATAAAATTAACATTAAATATATTATTAAAACTTACAGATTTAAAAAAATTTATTAAGGGGTAGGCAATTCATAATATTATTAAATTTACTCCTCATCATTATTATAATAAACTATTATTAAAACTTCTTAAAAATACAAACTTGTGACAAATTTAGGCTATTACAAGTAATAAAAATAATGATGCAGAATTTTGGACTAAATTAACTCAAATAGGTTTAAGTAATACATTTAATAGAAATGGTACTTTTACTGATCTTGTATCTTTAATGATACAAGTTAAAGAAAAAAATTATAAAGTAAAAG
This sequence comes from Funneliformis mosseae, assembly GCA_910592005.1. Lineage (NCBI taxonomy): Eukaryota > Fungi > Glomeromycota > Glomeromycetes > Glomerales > Glomeraceae > Funneliformis > Funneliformis mosseae. Next base: position 10,719 of record CAJVPP010000403.1, on the reverse strand, counting down.
TTTAAACAGACTTCAATATTTTGAAAATTTAATGCATTTTTTTAGTTTGTTATCTGAGAGCAACTGGGAGTATGAAATTTTTAAAAAGGTTTTTGTTAGACTTTCAATTTAAAAAATTTGGTAGTTATTATTTTCTTTTATTCAATACTTTAATAAAAAAACATATTATTAATTATTTACTTTACAAAAATAGACAAATTCATAAGAGAGATTCATTATAATCACTAATCCTGATTTGATAATAGAAAACTTTATAAAATTTTCACAGATTATATCAAGTATTAATTGAAATAGTCCAATTATAATTATGACAGATTGTACTAAATTATGAGAAAAACTCGTATATGCTGAAGAACTTAACTATATTACTGAATCAATTTTATCATATTCAGAAACAATTATTGAAATACTTGAAGATATACATCTTAAAATCAATTATATTTTAGAAAGAAATGCAATTATTACACAAATTTGCAATATAGCATTAAAGGTAATTAATTTTTAAATTTGTATAATAATTAATAATAAGTTTAATTAATTATATCATTTATATTTAGGTTTCTATTGAAAAAGTTTCGCTAATGATAATAGCAATGATTCTTACTAAAATAATAAAAGAACTAAACATATTGCACATTTAATACGTAAAGTAATTGAAATAGCATATAAAGCAAATTTGAATATTTTAAGTTTTGAAGCTGATGGTATCAGATTTGAGTTTAATACACAGTCCATTATTATGAATAAAATGTCAAATTTCCTTGAATATAAAGATTCTTTCTATAAAATTCACTTTAAGGTATCAATATATAATGATAAACCATTTATTAGAATCCAAGATCCAAAATATGCAAAGAAAACAACTAGAAATCAAATATTTTTAAGAGCAAAGCTTTTATCACTTGGAATTAATACTATACACTATGATTAACTTTTTGAATTAGCTCATAAATCTTAACATTTTCTTTTAAAACGAAATGTTTTTAATGTTAATAAATAAGATTATAGAGCTGTATTATGTATTTTTCATTTAAATAATTTAATGTTTATTCCAGTTAATAATACTTTAACTGATGAAACAATTAGACTTTTGTGTATTTATTTGTATTAGATAATTATTTAAATTATTTTTGATTTAATTTTTACTTAATATATTAATATATTTTATTTTTAGGAGAATTATGTGATGCTTATTTAAATAGGACAGTCAATTATAAAACACATATTGAAATGAAATTACATGCTTATTTTTTTTTAAAAATATATGAAAAAAATATATTGAAGATTGTAGCATATAATATTTAACAAAATGGTATAATTTATAAAAGAATTTTATTTCAATTTAAAGTTATAATATTTTTATTAATATAGTAGAATTTTTAATTATGCTTATAATAGCATATTATGAATACTATTTATAGTTTTCTTTATTTTCATAGAAATATAGAACTGAAGCTTTAGAATATATATTTGGAATTTCATGAAAAATATTTTCTGATTTTAATTTTTATGAGTTTTTTAAAATATAATAAAGAATTTTATATTGTGATAAAATTTCACAAGCAGGAATAATTGATATTAGTAGAAATTGAAATTCTGCAATAGGTATTTATAATTTATTTTTTGTTTAATTTTTAAATATTAAAAATTTAAAATAATTTTTATTTTTTAGGATATATTTTTGATATAGATAATATATCACTTTTATATAAAATAATTGAAAAACTTTGTACATAGCCTACTAATGATAATATATAAGAATGCACTAAGGTCACGTATGATAAAGCTACATTATTAGCAAAATATATTCATATAAATAGTCATGAAAAATTTTCAGTTCTAGAATTTACTGCATATATGAAAAGAATAACAGATGTTGACAATATTGAAGATAAATTAAATGGTAATTAATTAATTAATATTATGTATATATAATTAGCTAATTAGTTATTAATTAATTATTTATTATTATATATAATTGATGAATAATACTTCTAGTAATGAAATTGGTTTAAATTGTTTAATTACAGTTAGTAATGCAGTTCTAGAAATAGTACATATATTATCAAATTTATAAAATGAAAATAATCAATTATATGAAGAGAAAAATTTGGATGATGATAAAGATAAAGAAGAAACAATACAATAATTATCATCAGTTAGAGAATTTCCTGATATTCAATATATCATTTGGCATTCTCAATCTACTTCTATTATTTTTCATTCATTTCAACAATTTTTTACAAATGATATTTTAAATTAAGACTTTTTTATAAATTCGTCAAAATCATGATGCATTTTCATGTAATTTAAGATCTAATTTCAATAATTTACATCAAATTACAATTAAAGATAATAATAAAATTAGTGGAAATATTATTAATAAACTTATTATTAAAATAATAACAGATAATAATAAAAATCAAAAAAGAAGACGTCAAAATTAATAAAAAGGAAGAAAAAGATTAGAAATATTACCAAACAATATTTTAGGTAAATATTTATGTTACAATTTTTATTACATAAAAATATATTTTTATTGATAATTATTATTAATTAAATTTTTAGTAACAAACCTTGGATTAGCAAATATTTTTGACCTTTATCCTTTATATAAAGATGGATTTTTAATAGTTTATTCTAATAGAATTTTATATTTGAAAAGTTATTGCAATGTATGAAAAATGTGAACAATGACATGCATGAATTGAAAAACCAGTTGGATTTTTAGATAACTTATTATATATTTCTATTGAAGTTTATACACAAATATCATATCACTTTTTTTCTTGTAAAAATTCAGTAAGAGAAAATATTACAATACATATTATTTTACGTAAAATAGTTTATTTTTTTGGAATTCATTTATATAATGTAAATGGTAATTTAGTTTTAGTAGATGATGAAATTATTTCAATTTTTAATTATTTTAATATGCCTTCATCACGTAAATTCCTTTTAAAAATTTTTAATTAATAACTAGTGAATAGTCTATTAACAAACAAATAGGACTTTTAGTAGTTAGCTGCTATTATAAATATATTACACTATATTAAAATGGAGATTTTAATATATTTGATATAAGGGATTAGGTTTTTGTAGTATTAGAAAGTATGATAATAGTAGTTTTAGATAGAAATATATACTATATAATAAAAAATTTTTGATTAACAGATGCATTAATATATTATATAAAAAAACTCAGAAGAAATTTATCATATAAATCTTTATCATATACATTAATGTCATTATTATAATGATAATAAATTTATATATATAAAAATTTTCAGATAATTTTTTTTATTTTAAAATTTTAAAATTCTTTACTAATCAAAACATTTTTACATCTTATTAAGAAATTATAGAATTAACAGATCAGAAAATTTTAATTACTACATAATATAAAATAAGGAATAGATATAATTATGATCATGAAAAAAGAGTGAAATCCTATTTTTAAAAAATCAAAAATATATATTAAATTTTTGTAAATTTATTTATTAAGCAAAATATATTGTTATTTATAATAATGATCATACATTATAATTAAAAATTAATTATAATTGATCGTTAGAATCATCATTAATTTCTTTGATTTTTTAACTAATCTTTAAAACTAATTTCAGAATGTTACAAATCATAATGATACATATAATTATGTAACAATTTAATGTATTACACATAATTTATCATAAAAGATCTATTATTTTATGATATTTTTAGAGAATCTGCACTTTCATTCTAATATCTTTGCATTATATTTTTTATTATATAGTATATATGTAAATTAATTTGTTTAATAAAGTGTCTGACTAATTAATAATTCACTTTATTATTTAATTTAAAAATGTGTTCGTAAATCTGATTTGCTTAATTATAAATAAACCTAATTCACAGAAATAAGGTCAGATGCTTACTTTAGCGAAAATATATAATAGAGTTTTTTTGGTCCTTATAGAAGGCTATATCAAATATTAATTAACTAATAAATATATATAATTTTAACCTGTTTATCAGAAAATAAATTTTTGATATTTTATTAAAAATTATGCATATATTATTAAAATTGAGTCTATTACTTTTATTAGTTTCTGCATTTTATATATTCAACAGACTTTTTTATTTAATTTTTTAAAAAAGATTTAGATTATATTATTAGTCAATTATATCTTATACTTTCATATAATATTTTAATTTATAATTATTTAATAAATAAAATTAAAGGTACAATTGATAATAATATTAATAGATTAAAAATTAAACATGTAATTAAACTAGAGATCATTGTTAAGTCTAAAACAATTTTAATTAAAAAAAAATATTGCAAAATCCAATTGATATCAACTTAATTATTAAGTAAATGAATATTTAAAATTCTTGAATTATATTATGTAAAAATATATAATCTTATACTAATACTTTAAACTAATTAAGAAAAGAAAAAAATATTAAAATATTATCTATTAACCTATTAACTAATAGATATAATTATATTATTACTATAGATTAGCAATAAATTTTAATAATATTTTTATTTTTTTATTAATTTTTCTTTTTATGAATTTATATTAAATTTTATTATTAAAAAAGATATTAATATTTAATAAAATTATTAAATATAAATATATTGTTTTATAATATTTATTTAATTAAATTAATGCTAAGCTGATACTAATTTATAATTAAATATATATTCTGAATTGATATTGAATTAAGATCAATTTTATGCTAATTTAAAATTCTATATTAATGTTAAATTGATTTGTTTAATTAGAGTCAATTAAAGTTAATTAGATTATTCAGAAAATATATAATTAAATCATAAATAATATTAAAATTAATCTAAATTCTATCATTTAATTTTTAGTCAATTTGGATTATTTTAATTAGTATATAATATATAATATAATATGTAATTTAATATATATAAATGCTTTACAATAAAAACCTAAAATAATTTTTTTACTTTATAGTTAAATATTTTTTAAAATTTTCTCATTTTTTTAATGCAAAATAAATATATATAATAAAACATATTTATATATAATATTTAAAATAATATTTAAATTTTATCAATAAAAATACTTAAATAAGATATTTTATTACCAAACATAATAGCCAAATCATTTTTTTTTAATAATTATACTTAATATTAAACTGTTTTCAGATTGATAATAATTTTTTATATAGATATTTTAGTCTAAGTTATATTATTTAAAATCTATCTAATTTTTTATATATGTTTTTTTTTATAAAATAAAATGATTAAGAAAATATCACTTTTGAAAATAAATAGTGATATATTATAGCTAAATTTAAATAATAATTAACTTTGCTTAACTTTATTTTAAAAAATTTTAGATATTATTAATAATTTTTATTAAAATATATATTAATAAATACATATAAAGAATAAAAAAAAATTTTAATTGTAATAAATTAATGCTTATTTTATTATATGAAAAAATTGTAAAGAAAATCAAAATTTAAGATTTTTGCAATAAAAATCTCAATTTTGTTAAACAATTCTTAGAATCTGATTTTTTTATAATAAAATTTTGACTTAAATTCATAATATATAAGTTTATGATTACTTTTTATTCTAATTAATTTTTAAAATTTATATAAATTTAATATTTAAAATAATAAATTAAGATATGTAATCTATTATTTATCAAGTTTATTAATTTAATTATATTATGTTTTAGGATTTATCATTACCAAGAATCCAATTAAGTCTTCATAATAGAAATAAACTTTCTCATTAATTTTATAAAACTAATTTCAAAGATTTATATTCTTGTGTTCTAATTTTTTTTTTTTATTAAAGCAAATTAGATATTTTGATGTAAACCAAATTTGCATAAACAAATATTTATACAGTGAATGATTTATATTTATATATCACTTTTTTTTTAATCAAAAAAATTTCGATTCCTTTAATAAACATAAAAATAAGCAAGAAATTTATTTTATATATAAAAGTTATATTAAATGATTGATTGTACTTTATATAAAAAAGGAATTACATGCATTTATGTACATTTGGTATATAAGATTTCCAAATTAGAATTAGAAGAAAGTTTTTGAAGAAATATATCAGTTCTACCAAAACACATTCTAACATCAATTCTTCTGCAAAAGAAAAAAAAAAAAAAAAAAAAAAAAAAAATATTAAATTTATCTTGTCTTTTTTTTTAAAAAAAAAAAGATTTGATTATTAATTAATACCAAATTTTTAAAATACCTTAAATCCGGGAGATTGTCAATAATATCAATAGCCAATTGATCAACCCAGCCAACGTCAATTTCACCATCATCAAAATCTGTTATTTCTTCACCGTAAACAACAAAATGTTCTAATCTCATACCCTGCATACCTAAATACATTAATCGTATACAATTTTTAACAATTTGCGAAATAAATGGAGCTCTAATGTGTACGCACTGTCCAAGGTCAAGATAAATTAATTCCATTAAATTACTTGATGCTAGTAATCTAGCAAATCCATTTGTTAATAATCTACATCCGTAAACATTTAATATTCGCAATTTACTAATACCTTGAGTATAAATAAAAGGAGTTAATTTTGGATCCGTAATTTCTAATCGGTCTTCTTCTGACATTAATGTTAAATCAAGGTGATCTATATATGATGCATAATTTTTCCTTTCCTTTAAAGTGTTTGAACATTTTTCAAATGATTTTATATTTGTGAATATTGGTTTTTTGTATAATTCAACAACTACTATATTGTAAAACTGTTTGTTCAATAAAATCATTGAATATAAGTCTTTTTGATCTAATCGATCCAAAATATTATTTAATATAGGTTCAAAACAAATGTTTGGAGATATATTTGTCATCATTTCTTATTAAGAGATAATTTTTTTTTTTTAAAAAAAAAAAAGCTCCTAATCTGTTTGATTCCTTATTTATGTGCTTTTGTTTCCATTCCAAAGAAATTTTTTAAAAAATTAATTTATAAGAATTATATACACGTGAACATAAATTATTTATTTAAAGAATTTAAAGCAATCGTCAATCGTTAAACTCCGTAAAAGAAATGACATCATTTCAACTTTGTGATCGACTTGAATGTGAAAGGATGATTTTATCCCTTAAGGGAGAATCAATAATTTAAACAAAGAACCATTCAATTCTGTTTTCCAATAATGCAGATGGTAATGGATTATTGGATTAATTTATTTTTATTATTACTATTATTATTTTCATCCCTGACTAAGAACGGTATATGGAAGAAACTTTTTTTTTTATAGACTTTGCACACATTATAATCTATTAACGGAAAAGATGCGCAATACTAATGTATAAATATTACTATGAAATACTTCGTCCTTAAAAAATAAATAATATAATTATGGTTCGATAAGTTTTTCGGTCTTTATTAATCTTTTTAAAAGTAAAAACAAAAAAAAAAATTTTCAACAGGAAAAGTAACCAAACAAGACTATACATTTCATACATTGTTATTTTTGTAAATTATTGCGGTTGTTCCTATTAATATTTAACAGAATGAATCAATCAAATGTTTTAAAAAAAATTTATTTTACTCAACCATTGTTTTTAATCTTACCTGTGTGATGAAATTAAGTGCATCATCTTTGCTTATAGCACTAATACGTGACACTTTATTTGAAAATGTCACTCCGTAAAATTTATCGGCATTAGCCAACATTTCCGGTCTAAAGGTAGTTGTAATGAATTGTCCATTCTCACACAATTCATGTATCATAGCTTTTTTTAAATAAAGTTAAAAATAAATATCAGTAAGAAATATATGTAATTTAATGGAAAGAAAGCATTCAATACAATACTAATAGTAAATTTCTTAATTACATGCAACAGCAGTACGATATTGTGCATCAAGAGCAGCATCAATTTCATCGAATAAATAAAAGGGGGCTGGGTCACATTGTTGAATTGCAAATATTAGTGTAAGAGCAACTAACGACTTTTGACCTCCCGATAATTGTTGCATACGTAACCCTTCATCAGTTTTACTATTAAACGAGACCTATAAACGAATAATGTGTGAATTATCAATTATTATTAAAAAAAATGAAAAAAGTTTCATACCTTAATTGCAACACCTGTATAGCTATCTACCACAGACCCTTCGTTATCGTTGTCATCATCCTCTTCTTCCGAATCCTGATGAGTATCTTATCTATTAAATAACAACATAATACAAAAGTTTGAAAATGTAAAATAAAAAAATAGATACCCTATCAATTCTTCTTTGCATAATTAATTGTCCACGCCCGGCGGATACTAATTTCTCAAAAACTTCGGAAAAGTATTTCGCCACCTGTTTAAAAGTACGTTCAATCGCCTCATCTTTTCGTTGATCCAATACGGTAATCAATTCATTAATTGCCTTTAAAATTTTCAAAAATTATTCATTACAATCAATAATAAAATATAAACTTGCATTTCCGATTATTATTTACCCTCTTGGATTGATCCAATTCGTCCTTCCTCCTAGAGAGAGTATCTCTCTGTTTGGTGAAACTGTTGTATTGTTCAAACGCCTTTTTATTAACGTGACTGTATTTCTTTAGCTCTTCGTTAACTTTATGCAACATTTTCAATAACTATAAAGAAAGAAAAGAAATCCAACGTATAAATAAATTAAAGTTTTTTTACATATATAAAATTATAATAAAAAGTTTCAAACCTTGGTGGGATCAGTGTTCTCGTATTTTTTGAACGCTTCGTCTGGTAATGCACCAAGTTCCCGAATATTCTTTGTACACTCTTCCTTCTTTTGTAATATTAATTTTCTTTTCGAAAGGAATTTGTCAACATTCTTTTGTTGTCGTTCAAGTTTTTGCTGACGTTCAATTTGTTCAGTCTAAAAAATAAAAGAAAGATTTTTAATACCTATTAAATGATATATTCTTCAAATAGACATAAATTAATTATACTTTTAATTTTTCTAACTCGGAACTCTTTTCACTTTGGAAAGCGGAAGATTCCTGTAGTTCCTTCTCAATTTCTGTAATAAACAATATTTTGTTAAAAAAGCAAATGATTTATTTGTCTTAATTATAATAATATTACCAACCCTCGGCTCGTTCCGACATATCTTGAATTAGTTTTTCTAATTCGTTTTTAGTGCTGTGTATTTGATCGTCATCAATGGTGGTCAAACTCTCAACTTGAATCAAGAGTTCTTCACGCCGTCTTTTCAAATTTGCATTCAGCTCATTTTCCAACACGTTTTTACTTGCCTCAAGCTACATATTGTTTTAGAAGTATAATTAAATAGTCATTGAATACATTATGAACAAATCTTTACTATTTAATTTTACAAACCTCAGATCTTGAAGTAGAAAAGCGTGATAACCGTTCCCGCATTTGTTCTATATTTGTATTTAGCTCTTCGAGTTTCCGTTGTTCTTGTGGAGTTAAGGTCTGGGTAAGTTCCGTGCTCATTTCTATCTGATGCGCTTCCTTCTGTGTTTTGAGCATCTTGATATTACTATAAAGATTTAAAAGAGACCTTTCCTTTTGAAAAGAGAATTAAGGATAAAAATTAATTAAATCGTAAAATGAATATTGTTTTTTTATGCGATATAAATAAATACTTTTCCAGCCTTAGACTCTTTCAAATTTGCTTCCTCTTTCGTTTTTGAATTGAGATCGAACAAAAGAGGATCCCTACTATCCTGAGCTTGTCGGCGCCTGGCTTCAATGAGTTGCATTTGACTCAATATTTGAGTAATCTGTTGATCTAGATGTATTTGGTTTCAATGAAATACTTAAAGATGTAATAGGCAAAATTTAAATGAAACTTTCTATATAAACTATTAAAGGATATGAGTTATCTCGTTCTTCACATATTTTGCACGATTATCAAGCTCTTGATATTCTTTTCTCCATCTTTTCAAATTTGTAGCGGCTTCCAAACGTCTGCGACGAACATCAAGATAACCACCAGTAAGAGCTCCCTTCCGGTCTACACGATCGCCTAGATATTATAAAATTAATTTCATTGGATGATAAAATTAAATATTCTGATCTAAAAAAAAAAATGATATATAAACAAACCATCTAGCGTAATTCCATCCAGATCATGAGATTTTGCTAAAGTCGCCGCGACACTTAAGTCCACACATATTACTGACCGGCCAAATACCTATCCGCAAGAAATTTAATATTTATGAATAAGTTGAAAGCATCAATGCCATGACGATAATGCATTATCAACTACCTGCTCGACTGCTTTCACATATGTCTGATCAAATTTGAGGACTTCCATCATAGGTATCATTTTATCGTTGTGTTCCGGGTATTTTAAAGATTTCATTCTCAAACGGTTTAAAGGCATAAATGTGACGCGCCCATTCTTTTCGCGACTTAATGGCTCTAAAATCTTAGTTGCGGTTTCATCTGTGTTCACAACTACATGAAATAAACTTATATCCATATTATAATTTAAGTAAATAAATAATTATATATATGTGTGTGTGATTTTAAGAAAATCTTAAAAACCTTTGTCCAGCTGTGACTTCTACCGCCGTCCACTTGTTTGGATCTGTACATTCAATCAATTCATAAAGCGGTCCAAACACGCCTTCTATATTATATTGTTCAACTATTCGTCTTACAGCACTCAAACCATTGTTTGTTTTCTTTAAAAGGGTAAAAAATAAATCAAAAAAAAAACATTTCATAATTATTACTTTTAT
>CAJVPP010000402.1:0-33490 GCA_910592005.1 Funneliformis mosseae | reverse complement strand
ACTAATATATTAATATCTATTAAAAAAAAAAAAGAAAAACGAAAAAAAAAATAATAAAATATAAAAATAAAAAAAAAAAAAAAAAAAAAAAAAAAAAAAAAAAAAAAAAAAAAAAAAAAAAAAAAAAAAAAAAAAAGAAAGAAAGAAAGAAAGAAAAAAAAAAATTGAGAATTTGGAATCCCAAATGGTAGTGTCATAAAATATTGCTAGAGTAAGGAAGTTTTATATTCCTTGTAAAGCTTGATTCAAACCTAAAAAAAAGGATAAGTTTTTATATCTTTGTTGACCTAGTTGACTAAATATTAACTTCTAACAATTTAGCCAAATTTAGATATAATATATCTTATTGATCGAATTGAAATTCTCGGAATATCCGAAAAACCCGCGATTTTATAATATTCAATAATGATTTTACAATATCTATATAGAAATAGAGCTAAATAATGCGATCTTTGTATTGTAACCAATCATATTTATCAATGATATTCATTAATTTTAGAAATATTAATTACAAATCGAAATGTTTCGAAAAAATAAAGAAAAATATTATGATGAAATGTAATAAATTGGATGATCCAAACAAAGAAACCGTAATGTAATCTTGAGTTACCTCCTAAAGCAATAATGGTAGTTTTGCATTGAGATTAACGCAGTTAAAAGTTTTTTTTTAACATGCAAACTCAAAATTTCTAAAATTCATTCCTTCTTTACTTAATAAAGAAACAATGGTTGAATTATGTTGCTTTTCAGGACTATTTTTGTAACTATAGTAATTATGAATTATGATCTACATTGCATACAATTAATACAAATTAGGTTAAATAAATTACACAAAAACTTATATTATTTTAACTTTTTTTCTTTCCTTTTGTATTAGGAGCCCAAACTTTTATAGTACAATCAGCAGAACAACTAGCCAAGAACGGTTCAAATGGATGAAAGTCAACCGCATACACAAAGTCCGTATGTCCTTCCAATCTCTGAATCAACTCACCGGTACCCTATAATACATAATAATTATTATCATTATTATTACTTGAAAAGAACTTTTCCGGTTCAAGTTACCTCTGGTCCACCAACATTATACAGATACGCGTACGGATCTGCACTTCCCGTGGCCAACAATAAACTTGCTTCCAATGGCTTGTCCCTCTCATATCTAATGAGAAAATTTTAATGAATATAATTTACACAATCAAGGTATTAGGTAACAGGTAATTTAAATAAACCTTACGTAACGTTATCCGCGGGGTCCGTTTTAGGATCCCCAGCATCAAAAATGTCATTATGCATTGACCTTTGTACTGTTGAATATTGATCTAACCATTGAATAAGACAATTAGTATGGTATATGAATTATAAAGACACATATAATTAAACTTATGAAAAATTCCCACAGTCTTTTCCGAGGAAATAAGAGGACCTTATGGGCCATCCCTTATTCTTGTAGCCCTTCAATACGTGAACGATTCTCAGTTGAGATTTCGGTGGCTCAATTCCACGATCATATATTCTTATAACTGAAACATTTTATGTTAGATGTAATTAAATAAAAGTTTTCCTTGTTCAATACGATGAACTTACCATTGTCGTAACTATTAACTGCCATATACCTAGATTCCTCATCACCTGTAATAATTCGTTTGAATTTAGCGGCGTGATTAAACAAATTCAATCGTGAAACATTTCTATAATCCTTACCAAGACTTTTTGAAACAGCAATATGTGAGATCGGCTTCCTTGTTGGTTCATTCAAAATCGATTCTAATGCGTCTCCTATTCGTGAAAAAATTTATATAAATATTTATATAAACTGATAAAGGACGACGCTTTTACAAACCGGTTCTGATATCCCATGTTTTTAAGAATCCGTTGGAATCTCCAGTAATAATATTTTGCCCATCTTGACAAACATAAAGTGAATTTATCATTCCATCATTTTTAAATTCAAGTGCACTTTCAGGTTTACGAATATCTATTAATGTTAATATCTTTCTTGAAGTTCCACTTGCAAACAAATTATTATCTATTTTATAGGTTTTTTTTTTTTTTTAAAAAAAAATAAATAATAATAATAAAATTAAAAATTAAACTCAAATAAAAAGCATTATAATTATTCTTCTTCTTATTCTTATTAGAAAAGAATACCTGCAGGATTGAACATGACACATTGGACAAATCCTTCGTTTTCAAATGAATTATATTTATTCGTTTCTACATCCCACAATTTACATGTTTGATCATAAGCTCCTGATAATAATGATGTTGAATCACGAGACCAGCAAACATCTGATATATTTAACATATGTCCTTTTAAGCATGCTTGCTTTATTTTTTTTTAAATAAAAAAAAAAATTGATAAATAAATAAAAAAAAGTGGTCAATTAATTGACAATCATCAAATATACCTCGTTTTGCAATGATATGGTATCCCATATTCGAATGGTTTTGTCAAATGATCCAGACGCAAGCATTTTTCCACATGGTGAAAAATGAATCGCGTGAACTGCTCCTCCGTGTCCCTAATAAAATATGTGTATATAAGATTCACCTTTTATCAGGTTTGAAATCATGAACATTTCCTTCAAACCTTAAATTCAGATCTTAGATGAAAGGTTCTTCCTTCATGATGTTTTTCAATCGCATTATTACCTATATCATTACATGTTACGTATTAATTTACATCAAGTATAGTAAAATCTCTTTAAGCAAATTTTCAATCTCAGCGTATACTCATCCCACCAGAAGTAGAATTCTCTAAGCTAATCTCTTTACCACCACCGTTATCCTGCGGAACAACTCCGCAAGCTTCTAGATCAATAATAAAAGGACTAGCTCTTTGATGGGAAGAAGCAGAAAACTTTACAGATAAATCATATATGGATTTTTTTAATAGTATATTTTCTTTTTCTAATGCATCAACTTTTTGTTTCAGTGCCTTGTTCTCTTTAATAAATTTATCTGTATGATCGAGATTTGACGAAAGGGCTGCTGTTAGCTTCATAGGTTCCATGGCTATCTATTATCATTTAAAACAGGGAGTGGTATAATATATCTTTGTATTCATACGACTTTTATAATATTTATTAATTTAATTAAAAAAATTTCATTAAATTGATGTTTAATAAAATAATTTTAAACCATAAAAAATTTGATTTTTCTTAAAATAAAAAAAAAATGTCCTGTCCATTAAGTTTTTTTTTTTTTGAGAAAAGAAAATTATCCTCAAAGATTGATCATATTTAGTGTAAATACTAAAGTTACACAAATCTCGGGATCGATTTCGTCACATGTGATTATACATGACACCAATCTTTTTTTTTTTTTTTTAAAAAAAAAAAAATGAATTCCAAGAGAATAGGAGTTTTAGGAGGAGGACAACTCGGTCGTATGCTAGTAGAAGCAGCGTCTCGTCTAAACATATCTATAACAATCCTTGATATCCCTGTTGACTCTCCCGCAAAACAAATTCAAGCAACGTCAAGACATATCCATGGTGACTTCAAAGATCCCCTAAAAATTCAAGAACTTGCACAAAATGTAGATATATTAACGATTGAGATCGAACACGTCAACGTTGAAACTTTAGAAACTTTATTTTCCGAAAAAAAGATTGAAATACATCCACATCCTTTTACAATTCGTATCATTCAAGATAAATTTTTACAAAAGACACACTTATCACAAAATGAAATACCCGTTGTAGATTTTATTGATATTTCTGATAGGGATTCAATAAATATTGCAGTAAAGAAATTTGGGTATCCTTTAATGTTAAAATCTAAAACTTTAGCTTATGATGGTCGAGGAAATCATATAATAAAATCTGAGGATGACATTACCAAAGCTTTAGAAACTTTAGGAAATTTTCAAAATCCATTATATGCCGAAAGATGGTCACCGTTCGTTAAAGAATTGGCCGTTATGGTAGTTAGAAGTGTTGATGGTGTGATGAAGAGTTATCCTGTAGTAGAAACAGTTCACAAGGAAAATATTTGTCATTTAGTTATTGTTCCAGCTCAACATGATAATATCATTTTAGGACGCGCCAAAGAAATTGCAGAAAAAGCAGTCTTAACTTTTAAAGGGTGCGGAGTATTTGGAGTTGAAATGTTTTTGATGAAGGATGGTAAGCGAAAGAGAATAGACAAAAAAATTTTTTTTTTTTTTATTTACAAGTGAGTTAACTTTATTTTCATGATTGTAAGGACAAATTTATGTTAATGAAATTGCACCACGGCCACATAATTCTGGACATTATACAATTGAAGCATGTCAAACTTCACAATATGAGAATCATATTCGAAGCATACTAAATATGCCAATAGGAAGCACGTCTCTTAAAGTTCCAGCGGCAGCAATGATTAATGTCCTTGGAAAGTCAGATAACCTACAAGAAACTTTAAGCCCATGCGTAGAAGCTTTGACAACGTCAGGAGCGACGATTCATTTGTATGGAAAGAGAGAATGTAGGAAAGGCAGAAAGATGGGACACATAACGATAGTTGCAGATTCAATCTCACAATTATACGAAAGAATCAATCCAATTCTTAAGATGATTGATGAAAATGATAGTTCAATAACAACAACAAGGAGTAATATTCAGCCTTTAGTTGGAATCATCATGGGAAGTGATTCGGATTTACCTACAATGAAGCCTTGTGCCGAAATATTGAAATCATTTGATGTACCATTTGAATTATCCATTGTGTCAGCTCATAGAACTCCAATGAGAATGGTACAATATGCAAAAGATGCTCACGTTAGAGGATTAAAAGTTATAATTGCTGGTGCAGGTGGTGCTGCCCATTTACCTGGCATGGTAGCCGCTTTGACCCCTTTACCAGTTATCGGTGTGCCTGTTAAAGGCAAAACTTTGGATGGTGTTGATTCTCTTTATAGTATTGTTCAAATGCCTGTAAGTTAAGAATAAATATTGTCTGTTTTTTTTTTTTTTTTTTATTTTCTTGTATTGACGATAAATTTGTTTGACTATAGCGCGGAATTCCTGTAGCAACAATAGCAATCAATAATTCAACAAATGCTGGATTATTGGCGGTTCGCCAATTAGGTTCTTTTATACCTAATTATTTACAAAAAATGCAAGAATTTATGGAAAGACAAGAAAATGAAGTTTTAACTAAAGTTGAAAAATTGGATAAAGTTGGCTGGGAAAATTATTGAGACACGTGTGAAATTGTATTTAAACTATTATTTATGTTTCTAAAAAAAGTTTTCAATAAATAATTTTTACAAAAAAAAGAAATAAAAAAAATATTCATGTTTTAATTGAACCTACTTTATAAGACAAGGAAGGTGTAAGAACTTGATCTTTTACATTTGGTACACTTAACTTTATATCTATGAGGAATAAATACAAGAATTTAGAAAATTTTTTTTTTTCCTTTTAAAATTGTTATTTTTTATTTTATTTTTTTTTATTTTTAGTATGTGACAATTTATCAAAAAACTCACCATAGAATGGTTTATTAAAGGACTCGACCTTATCAATAATCTTAATAAACTCCTTCGCATCTCCCAAATTGGAATTTGATATAAATCCAATCTCATCTGGATTCCAAGAAAATCTCAATTCGTTCAATAATTGATTACAATTCTTTGTATATTGAACTATAAGTTGTAAATAATGTCTATTTAGCATATATCCTTGAAATAATGAAATTGTTCTTAATTGAGCTTTACATTCCTTTAAAAACTTATTGAACATATTGCTTTCAATTTTAAAATCGATTCCTAAATGAATTACGGAATCAGGAATGGATATTGAAATTCTATTCCAATAATCTTGTGTGAAAATGTCAGAATCCGAATTCATATTATCGATTTTTAAAAAAAATTGCTCAAGAGGTAACACAGGAAGCAAAAGTGAAAGTAAATCAGGGATTGAATCCAAGTGTTGAAAAAAAGACAGAGACAAATGTGTAACATTAGGACAGAAATTTACAAGTGTTATAATAATATCTGAAGTTATATAAGTTAATGTTAATGTTTTTAAATTCTTATTTGACATTTTGAAAATTTGAATGAAATAATTTGATATATCTGGAGCATCATTAATATCCCACGTATAAAAATTCCGTATGCTTAATGTTTTCCCCTCAAATTCTTTATCCGGAACTGAAACGCTGGAATAATCATATTTAAATAATCTTAAAATTTCCAAGGTAACCAAGTTATTACACTCATTTAATCCTTTTATCAATTCTTTAAAATTACACGATTCACAAAATCTAATATGCTTTAAACTATTTTGTTGACTTTTACAAATCCTTTCGTAAATCATTTCACTCTCCTCTCGCATCCAAAACTCATGAATTCCCAACACTTCCATCTTTCTTTGTCCTTCTATAAATTCCATTAACGCCTTTCCAATCTTTGGAATTCGACCTCCTTCATATTTAATGTTCACTTCTAACCATTTTAAACTCTTTACATATTCTTTCATCTTTTCAAACATTCTCACGATCCTATTAATAAGTAAATCCTCATCAAGTCGTCTTTCAATTTTATAATGAAATTCGAATTTCTCCAACCGTGATAAAGCATTATCCTCAACCCCTCCGTTAATATTTATTATACTTTTATGAATCAAATGATTGGAGGTGATTATGTCTTGATAAGGATCATTTTCAATAATTAAATGTTGTAATTTGTGATCATTAGATCTCCTGAATAACATACCATAAATGATTTCACTCGCTAAATTGACCGAAGAATAATTGGTAGGAATGTCATTATATATTTTATTTAATTCCATGATTAATGAAATATCATCGCTCCGATGATTTTGTAAATAACATAACCAATGTAACATCGATAATCGAAAATGTTTTAAATCGAAAGTTCGAATATAATCCGGATAATTATATATTTTCGACTTGCTAAAATCTGATTCATAATCTGATAATTCAATATTATTACGAGTTAATTCGGATTTCTCTTGCTCTGAAAGAAAAGAAAGTAAAGTTCGAATTAAAAGAATGGAGCTTTTTACTTTCAAAGACATATTAAAAGGACATTGCCACAGGAAGCTCAAAGAGATATGACACCACGTTTGGTCGATTCGAAGGAATTTGTTGAGGGATGAACGACTAAACTTAAAATTTTGCAAGATTTGATAAATAATATCCGGAGATAATCGCGGAATTTTTAAGGCGGGTGAATTGGTTGTTGTAGGATCATTTGGTGGTGAATTATTTGGTGTCTCGAAATTCCAAGACGACGACGGTAAAGTTGCCGTTTGTTCGTCTGACTCGGTCTAACAAAATTTTCACGCGTAAACGCGAGTATTATATTAAGAGAATGTTAACGTAATTAATGTGGAAAATTTTTTTAAAAAAAAAGAAAAAAGCCAAAAGAAAAAAAAAAAAACCCTTACCAGTAAAAGATTTGCAATATCCATTATAGAAATTTTTTTTTTGTAAACGGGCTTTTTATTTCTCCAACAACAAAATTAGTGTAACGTTTTACACGATATTCGTGAATGGTACCCCTTCATTACTTAATCTTTAAAAAAAAATACTGATTTTCGTGATGATCTGTGACAAAATACCTACTTCCGTGATACATGAACTATTTAATTCTCATTGGCTGTTTAATTTTATTTAAAACTTTCCAGTTATGAAAGTTGTTAGTGAAATATTATTTTTTTTATTTTTTAATTCTTAATAAATAAACTACTATGGGGAATAACATTTCAAGTACAACTGCTTCGATAGCGACTGCGGGAATTGATAGTTACGTTAGTGAGCTTGGAGATATTCAATATGAAAGGAGGTAATCAAGCAAGCAAATCGTACTCGTTCGTTTATAAATAAATTGTATGACATTATTGATGTTTTTTTCCTCTTATCAGCTTAAGTAGTGCACGTTTTATGAAAACTATTCGTTGTCGTCATAAAGAGGGTGCCGTTGTTGTAAAAATATTTATTAAACCAGAACCTGGGTTGTCCTTATCAAATATTGTAAAAGCACTTCAAGGTATGTTTCAAATTTGTATATTATCAAATAATTTTGTTTGGCTTGCATAAAATTTATTTTTAAATTTATCTTTTATAGAGGAGAAAGATGTCTTATCGGAAGTTCCAAACGCGTTTGCATATCAACGAATATTAGAAACAGAAAAGGCCGGATATCTAATAAGACAATTCTTTTTCAGTAGTTTATATGACCGAATAAGGTTTAGCGTAATGTTTTTTCTTTTAAAAAAAAATAATAATAATCAATTCTTTTCAATTTTATTGTTGTATGCATATTTAGTAACCTTTTATTTATTTTTAGCACACGTCCATTTTTGAATCTTATAGAAAAAAAATGGATCACGTATCAAATATTATGTGGAGTACATGATGCTCACACCAGAGCGGTAATTTGCATTTTCGTATTAGAAATGAACAATTTTATTGAACTTTTGTTCTGATCTGTTTTAATTTTTGTAAGATTTATCATGGAGATATTAAGACAGAGAATGTTCTTGTGACTTCATGGAATTGGGTATATTTAGCGGATTTTGCTGGATATAAACCTACATATCTTCCAGAGGTATTTATTTTATTTGTTTAATCTGTTTATTTGATAAATTTGTGAAATACACACATATATATTTAGATTTTACTGATATTATTTTTGACGGAGATAGGATAATCCTGCAGATTTTTCGTTTTTTTTCGATACTTCATCAAGAAGAACATGTTATCTTGCTCCGGAAAGATTTTATAAACCTGGGAGTGAAATTGATAGAAGAAAGGTTGCGAATTTAGTTAATCAGTATATTGATTTATTAACATAATAATAATAATAATCTTAATCATCTAATAATGTATAACGAATTTATAATTATGATCAGAATGAATTGGAATTTGGAGAGAAGGATGGAGCAATAACACCTGCAATGGATATTTTTTCTTTAGGGTGTGGTATATTATTTTACTTGATACTTTTAATGAGTAATCATTTATTAAATATATGATGTATTAATTATTAATCATAATTGGTTGGATTTTTTGCAATTTATTTCTACTCCAGTTGTGTAATTGCTGAACTTTTTTTAGAGGGAGCGCCGATATTTTCCCTTTCACAGCTGTTTAAATACAGATCTGGCGAGTACGATCCTGAATTATATTTAAAAAAGATCGAGGATGAAGATATAAAGGTACGTCATTTTTTAATCTTTGTTAAATCAAAACGAAGAGGTCGCGTTTATTAAGTTGCATCGTTGTCATGACTTATATTTAGGCCATGGTAAAACATATGATTAATGTAGATCCATCCCAAAGATATACAGCAGAACAATATCTTCAAGAATGGTATTAATTTATGATTGTGAATTGAATTATGTAATATTCAGTTTATCTAAGTCTTTCATTTCTTTACTTAATGTAGGCGTGGGACAGCATTTCCACAATATTTTTATACTTTCCTTCATCAATATATTGGGTCAGTTACCGATCCGCATAATCAATCCCATCCAAGACGACTTATTTCCGCCGCGACTAATACAACCTTCTCTAATAAAAGATATGAGTTAAATGAGCCCAATAATACAATTGTAAATACTGATGCGGATGAGAAGATTGAGAGAATCTATCATGAATTTGATAAAATCGCCTTTTTCCTTGGATTTTTTGGCGATAATTCCTCACCAGAATCCGAAGTTGTAGTTGTTCGAGGACGTGGTGATAAATTTGGAGAAAGTTCTCGCCCAATTGAAAGTATGATATATTACATGTTTTGGATATTTTAATATAAAGGATCATTCTATTATAAATTAGTATTAACATTCTTAATCTTTTTTTTATTATTATTATTATTTTTATGTGTCAAGTTTCAACGCAAAACGTAACGGTACATATATGTTTTACCTATAAGAATAAAAAAAACCCCCATTTCAAATTATCTTTATAGATTTTTTTCTTATTATTATTATTTTTTTTTTTATAACCCTCAGCCTCCTTTTTTAGTTCAACTTCATATACCAAATTATGATCCAACTACAGCTAGCAAAAAAAGAGAGAAACATGCCGGTACTCTTTTTTATAATTGTTATTTAGTTTATTAAGTTACAAATTAAACATGGAACTAATTTAAAATTTGATGCGAAAGATGATGGGGCACTAATTTTCCTCTCTTTAATATGTGCTACTATTCGAAACACTGCATATCCATCCTCTAAACTTCATGCTCTGGATATGTTGCTCGCTATCGGACAGCACTTGGAAGACGAATTTAAATTGGATAGGTTAGTTCCTTATTTGATTGCTCTTTTAGGAGATGACGTCGGTCTTGTCCGTGCGAATGCCGTTAAAACCCTGACTCATTTGGTTTGTAATTTATGAAATTAAACGTTGCCTTTTTTTTTTTAAAAAAAAAAAGGGGGATTGTATAATTTAACAATAACTTTTTTGTGACAATAGCTGTCGATGGTAGAGACAATCACACCTTCAAATGCAACAATCTTTCCAGAATATATAATGCCAAATTTACTAAAATTTGCTACTGATCCCGAAGTACTCGTCAGAATGACATATGCTCAGTGCATAACATCTTTGGCCGAAACTGCTTTACGATTTCTAGAATTAACACAATCATTTAAGACAGAATCTTTAAACTCCACAGACAATGATACGGACATTGATAGTTCATATGAGGCTACCTATGATGCAACTCTACATGAACTTCAGTCTATAATACAAGATCAAGTTTCCACGCTATTAACGGATTCCGAAAGTGCGGTAAAACGTGCTTTATTATCCAATATTACTAGCCTATGTGTTTTCTTTGGTAGACAAAAAGCCAACGACGAATTATTAAGTCATATGATTACTTATCTAAATGACCGAGATTGGATGTTACGAAGGTTTACTTTATTCCTTTGCATATAAATTTATTTTTAACCCATATTAATTATTTATCCTCCTTGTATGCGCTGCAAATATAGTGCATTCTTTGAGAGTATCATTGGCGTTGGAACTTTCGTGGGAGGTCGTAGTTTAGAAGAATATATCTTACCTTTAATGATTCAATCTCTCTCAGGTATCATAAAATAATTTGATATAATTGATTTATATGAAATGTGAGATTTGTGATAGAGACGTCAAGAACTTTATCTTCCTAGATTCCGAAGAATTTGTGGTAGAGAAGGTATTAAACTCTCTAACAAGTCTTGCAGAGCTGGGATTATTTCAAAAAATGAAATTATGGGAGTTGACTGCGATCGTTTCTTCTTTAATGTGTCATCCTGGTATATGGATTCGATATGGTAAATATTTCAAAGTTAAGCTTAGATCCGTAATTAAACATATTAATCTTGAATATTTTTTTTTTAAAAAACAAAATAATTTTTAAGGTGCTATCGCATTTATAGCTTCAGCAGCTAAATTGTTACCTTCGACTGATGTGTGGTGCATAGTTTATCCGATAATAAGACCATTCCTGCAAGCTGACATCGCCGAAATAACCGAACTTCAATTATTAGAGAATGTTAAAGAGCCGGTATTTTCATAAATTTTCATTTATAAAGTTTAATAGTTGAAAATTTTAAATTTATATGTATATATAATATAGATTCCAAGGTCTATTTTTGATGCAGCAGTTTCTTGGGCTAGTAAAGCTACCAAGTCGTCATTTTGGAAATCGGCTAAAGAAAGAAAAGCAAACAGAGTTGCTACAGCTACGTTACCCGGTAGTTCAAGTGTCACTAATTTATTATCAAGAAGAACGTCTACTCTGGCAGTAAATACCGGAAAAGTTAATAAATCGGAAGAGTAAGTGATGTCTATCTATCTGTCTACTAGTAAATAGACCAAATCTTTCCTTTAATAATTGAACTCATAAATATCTCTTTTACTTTGTATAGGGATGAGAAATATTTGGAGAAAATGAGAAACATTGGAATGACTCCTGAAGATGAAGAAAAAATTGCTGCTATGAGAGACTATATATATAAACTATCTATATCTAAATCAAAGTTCGTATAAATTATTTTCTTTCCAGAGATAGATAATTATGATTTTGATCATAACTTTTTATTTTCTATTTAGTGCCAGACCAAACGAAAATAGTAATTTAGAGGTAAATTTAATTGCACATTCCATCAATTCAAAACAAAAAAAATATTTATAACCTCTATAATTATAGGATGATGATATCGTATTGAAAAACCTCGGAATAACACCACACAACGTGTTTGTTATGCCAACAAATGCTGATGGACATACAGTTACTAATTCTCTTATTCCAAACCTTAATAAAGCAGTAAGTTGTTATACCAACCATATTTTGATTCTACACAGCTTTTATGCTCATTTTATATATATATTTTTTTTGCATTTTTTTTTTTTGATATATTAAAAGAATGTTGTAGGCACCCCCAGGTATTTATCATGGAATGTACTCTATATTTATTGTTTATCAATATTAATTTAATTATTAATTATTAGCCTATACCGTCATAAAAGCGCACAGAATAGTAAGGGTTCATTAATTGAACCTTCAGGTACTCAAGTTCCTCGTATTTCGAGTGAAAGTAATCTTCAATTACTTTTACGAACAGAAGATCAAAGTCGATTGATTTCTACAAGTTTAGGTCAAATGAGGAATAACCTTGGGTCAAATTTTAAAAATCAATCTACAACATCAGTTGCTTCTGAACCTTCTCCCGCATTACACCATAATAAACACATTCCTCCACCTTTAACGATTAATATAACTAATGCTAATCAATCAAATTCTGTAACAACTGTTGCAACCCCTTTGCGGGAACGGCACTTGTCTTTTGCGGGGAAGCTTGAAAGTCCTAAAGCTGCAGCTGCGACTAGTACAAATACTACTACTGCAATTGCAACTTTGCAAGTACCTTTTCCTTACCCAGCTAGTAGGCAAGGTCCGAATGGTACTATCTTAAATTCGGTTATATCAGATAGCCTTCCAAGGAGGAATCTTGAAGCATTTGTTTCTAGCACTTATGGTTTGTTTCATATCCATTAATAATGTTTACTAATTATTATTAAGGAATATTAAAAAAAAAAAATTTTTTTTTTTGAAACCAAGAGGGTAACGACAGAAATGTAAAGAACTTATTAGATAATTTATATTTTGAAGCAAATCCTGAACCAATGCCAGGTAAGATAAACGAAATATTCGTATTGATCAAAGATCAAAAATATAACTGATTCCTAATTAAATCAATGTTGTGTCTTAGAATTTGGTCCAAAGGTGACAAAAATGTTAATTCCACGTACTCGAGGCTCAAGAACAGCAAATGTCAAATCGATCTCAAATTGGAGACCTGATGGTTAGTTTGTCGATCGTTCCTAAAGATGATCAAATGATTTCCTGGAATGATTATGTTAACGATAATTGATTTACTTTAGGTACCCTGGTAGCACATATGACTGAACACAAAGGTGCAATCAACCAAATTTGCGTATCACCTGATCATAATTTCTTTGCATCATGTTCAGATGATGGCACAATCAAGATTTGGGATTGTTCTAGATTTGTGAAGAATTTCAATAATCGATCAAGAGTTACTTATAACCAAGGTATAATATTTTTCAATAATAAAAGATTTACACACACATATATATACATAATATTTTTTTATTATATATATATTTTTTAATATAAGGAGGGAAAATCAAATGCATGACATTCATCGATAGTACACACAGTATTGCTGCGGCATCTGATAACGGTAGTATTCATGTGTTCAGAATTGATTATACTCCGGGCACAAATTCACCTAAATATGGAAAGCCCGTGATAGTTAGAGAGACTTGTTTGGACGGAGAATATGCGGTAGCGATGGAACATTATGAAATCGGTATACTATTAGTTTTATTTTTTTTTGGTTCTTAAATGTCCAAGTTCTATTAGTTTAATCATACATACCCTACATTAGGCGTCGAGTCCATACTCTTGTATGCCACATCCAAAGGAAATATATGCGGATTAGATTTGCGCACAATGCAGGTCGTATGGACCTTTAAAAATCCTAGAAGTCATGGGGTGATTACAGCAATTGTTACAGACAAGAAATACAGATGGCTTCTTATTGGAACATCTCGGGGTATCTTTACAATGTGGGATCTTCGATTCAGAATTCAATTGAAATCATGGGTTCATCCCACCAAAAGTCGAATTAGTAAACTTTTACTACATCCACAAGCTGGTTCTAAACAAAGATGGTGGGTTATTGTTGCAGCAGGAAAGAATGAGGTATCGGTTTGGGACATAGAAAAGGTTGAATGTAAAGAAGTTTTTGGTGTACGAACCGGGAACGAAAAAACGGGTGGAGTTTCGTTGGACATGTTTAAGGTGAGTTATTTAAATAATCATTCATACCCTTCTTGTATTAACCGTTTTGTCTTTCCTTTAGGCATCAGATCCTCCTGGACCAAGCGATATATTAAGGAGCGCTTTCACGGCCCACGAAGGCAGTTTTTCAGCAGACAATTCTATACGGGCAATGATTTATCCACCTGATTGTAATTATATGATTACGGCCGGATCCGATCGTAAAATTCGATTTTGGGATAATAATCGTATAGATGAGTCATACATTGTTGTTGGATCTGATATAGATGAACCCAAACCCTCTTATAGGTAAAGTTGTGACCAGTTTTTCATTTAAATAAATATAAATAAATATAAATATAAATATAAATACAAATATATATTTTTATTAACAAAATTTTTTTAATTCTCGTAGTACAAAGCAATTTGATGGAATAAACGTCCACTATGAAATTCATCGAGTCATGAACACGGCAACATCAAACTTGTCAATGACAAATTC
Organism: Funneliformis mosseae; assembly: GCA_910592005.1. Taxonomy (NCBI): domain Eukaryota; kingdom Fungi; phylum Glomeromycota; class Glomeromycetes; order Glomerales; family Glomeraceae; genus Funneliformis; species Funneliformis mosseae. The sequence continues at coordinate 18,672 of CAJVPP010000402.1, read as the reverse complement.
CAACAATAGTAGTTCTGGAGGAAGTTATAGTGGTGGTGGTGGTGGTAACAGTAATAGTAAACGATCAAATAAAAATAATACCCATACTGCAAGAAATCAACTAATTACAGTTCAACAACAACAATTACTTAAAAATCATTTAGATTGTATAACAGATTTAAAGGTTACAGAGTTACCACATCCAATGTTAATAAGTGGTGATAGGGATGGAATAATCAAGGTATTTTTGTAATATAAAATTTATTTAGAGTAAATTGAGGCCAAAGAGATAATTATTTAAGAAATTTTTTTTTAAAAAATTAATTTAAAATAAATTATTCTGGTAGAAATTAATTAAATAAAATGAATCAAATAAGGATTGGTTAACTAAAATTAAATGTTTTAAAATATGACCAATCTTCATAAATCCGTATTTTATAAATAGATTTTAACTTTTTAATATAACAAAAAAAAGATCATTGACATTCGCGACCTTCGCACTGATTTTTTAAGTTATTTATTTACGATTAATCTTACATCAAAGGAAATAAATGATAATTGGTAAAAAAAAAAAAAAAGGGCCAAGACAAGAATTTTAGTGGGGGGAGGGGGGATTTAAAAATATGTTTCGGATAAATGATGATAATGTACATGCATCAGGAAAATTTTTTTATTTATAATAATAGTGTGTGTTACATTTGATTTTCCCGAAAAAAATCATAAAAGGCATATAAATTGTACAAGAAACTTGATAGTTGAACCAATCTAGTAAAAATGGAGAAATTTTTTTTAAATTGAAATTATTGAGAGTTCATTCAAGGATTTTAAACCTTGTATTTAATAAGCATGAAGTGTCGTAAATTATGTAAACATATTAAAACCTTTGAAAATAAGTGGTTAAATCATCCCGGAAACAAATCCTCTTGTGGAATTGAAATAATATATATTCAAAATTGATGTAAATCATGAATAAATAAATTTTTTTTTTATTTACATTCCGATTTAAATTTATTTATTTCTTGGTTTTCTTTCAAGGAGATCGAATATTTATATAAAAAAGCGATTGAAATTTTATCCCTTTTTTTCTCTCTCTCTCTTTCTTATTCTTCAAAATAGTCGACAAATGTTATTTGATCTTTCTTGAGCACATCTTTTTTTTTGCAATTAATCATTAAAGATGGGACAAGGGATATCGATTAGAAGACTAAAAAGGAAAAAAAGTACATTAAGTCAACGTTCAACGAAATCTCTTCAAGGATCAGATACGGAATTTAATTTTTCTGTGCAAGAACATAATATAAGAACACGTTATGAAATTGCTATAAAAGATATATTTGAATCGAATTTTTCCTCCCCCGTTGAAGATATATTAACATTGAATGGAAAGGTATTGGAGATAGGGTAAATAAAAAATCTTAATCTTAATCTCCTTCCTTTTATTTCTTTCTCATTTATTTATAATCTCTATTTTGCAGATGTGGAACAGGAACATGGTTAGTTAACATGGTAATTTAAAAATATACTTGTTTATTACTACACATTTTTTTATTATTATTATTATTTTTTTTTTTTAAAAAAATAATAATAATAATAATAATAATAATAATAATAAAATAAAATAAACCGTTACATTTCTTTTCATTCGTTAAGGCCTATGAGTACCCGAATTCAGAATTCGTTGGATTGGAAGTGAAATCAGATATAATTATCCCTCGAAATTTTCCAAAAAATCTAACGATAATAAAAGATACTTTAAGTTTACCATATGATGATGAAGAATTTGACTTTTTGAAAATGGGGGAATTAATATTCCGCGTAACAGAAGTTGAATATGAATACATGATCAAAGAAATGATCAGGTATTTAGAAAATAATATCGAGTAGGTTAGAAATGATTGCTATAAGAAATTAAAGAAAAATCTTATCAATTTCGAATTAGAGTGACCAAACGCGGAGGTTGGATAGAAATCAATGAACCGCATTTAATTCCGCCAAAACATTCAAGTCTTACCAAATTGGTTAATGCTTGTAAGTAATAATAATAATAATAATAAAAATCTGTAAATCAACTTAATTCACACTGAAAATATTCTTACAAGTTAGACAAGGAAGTTGTCGAATTACGAGGAATCAACACAAATTTGATAGAGAAAATGCAACTTATTTTGCATTCAACGAATAAATTACAAGAATTTCAAGTTGATTGTAAAACAATGCCTATGGGATTTAAAGGAAGTGAAATAGGAGAACGAGTTGCCGAAATCTATATGAATTATTATAAAGATGTTGTCGGTCACGAAATAGCCGCTCATCTAGACATGTCTTACGATGAATTTCTACGAACCTTATTTAAAGAAAGTGAAAAAGATTTAAGCACCTTAAGTTTTGAGACAAAATATTATAGGTTTTTTGGTCAGAAGAAATGAAATCATTTTTTGAACCTATTCGTGAGATTTCTACATATTAAGTTTTTAAACAATATCCATTGTATTAATATTTTCTATCTTTTTTATGATTTTTTTTTTAAGATTATTTTTATTTTTATTTATTTATTTATTTTATTCATGTATTTTTAAAGACTTCATTAAGTTTGTAACTTATTTATTTTAAGCATTCTAAAAAGGATAAATTAATTTTTATGATTTTTCTAATAAACAAGAATTTTTAGATAACCTTTTAAGCATTCTGAAAGTTTCTTTTAGATGGTTTAAATTTTATAACTTCAACACGTTTATAAAATAAAAAAAAACCTATGATCTCGTATAACCAATGCGGGATTGGTGTAACATAAGTATCTGTATAAAATCAGGCAAATTTCTTTTTCACATCACTCACTCCAAAAATTTATACGATTGGTAAGTTATAACAAATTATATTTTTTATTTTTTAGTTTTTTAGGTAAGTGACAATTTATCCATGTTCGTAGTCAAAAAAGGAAACCTTGAGTATTTGAATTTGTAGAATTTCGAGGGCTATAATTTTGAGATTTAATCAATTCTTTTACTTGGGAGTGAGTTTAAACTTTTTTTTTTTTTTGTAGATAAAAAAAAAAGTCATAATCATTTTCCTTGACGATTTATATTTAAAAACAAATTATTAAATCCTTTTTATATTTTTTAGTCACAATGTCATTCCTAACTCAGCTTTCTCGATCTTTTCGACTCTCATCAACATTACCACAACCTTCGTCAATGTTGCTTAATTCGATTAATTTTACTCGTGGAATGAAAGTCAGGTCTTCGGTAAAAAGATTTTGTGACGGTTGTTTTACCGTGAAAAGGCGTGGTAGAATTTTTGTACTTTGTAAAAAGAATAAGAAACATAAGCAAAGACAAGGATGAACGATATGTTGAAGAAAGTTTTAAATAAAAGAATTTAATATTTAATAACGTTATGACACTTATTTTTAAAAATACTTACATTAAACGAAACTCTCGTCCAAAATTATCATTCGATCGGATTTTTCAAATTCCTTTACAAAAAATTTCGGCGGTATTCTTTTTTCGACGATCGTGATTGCGGAATTTTTGGTTCACTGCAATTTTGGTCATGTGTTAAGAGAATATGGCACGTGTGCTGACCTAAAAAAAAAATGCCGAACATTTTTACGTTTTAGTTAATATTTTAATATTTAAAATTTTATAGTTCTTTGAATTGTCATCCTTTTTTTTTTTTAACAAATAAAATTAAGCATGTCAATTCTTGAGGAACACATAAAATCTATTTGTTCTCACAAAGCTCTTGAGATTTTTTTTTTTTTTTGGAAAGCTTTCTCCTCAAAAAAAGTAACTGTTCTGAACTTCTTTCATGTCCTATCAAGTAGTAAAAAAAAACTCGTACCTTTTTTTTATTTTTTTTTTGTATATGACGATAGTCGTACGTGATCTTTTGAAGCAGATTTTTTTTTTTTGAACCAAGAATTATTCTTGAGCTTAATTATTACATTTTTCTTTCTTTTTTTTTTTTAAAAAAAAAACACTCATACCTAATACCAATAAAATTTAAATCCGTGGTCAACGTAAGTACTGCGGTCTCTCGGAACCGACCGAAAGTTGATTTTTATTTATATTTTGTTTGGAAACAAAATTTAAAAAGATAACGAAATTGACAAACATTTAATAAACGATTTAAAATTATGTACATTGCTGCGCCAAATAAAATTGTATTGGTTTAACAAAAACAAATGGTGATTGTTATTGTAAAACGAAATTTTCTTATAGCAACTAAGCAAACATAAAATATGAGAAAGAAAAAAAAATACAGGAAAATTATAAATGAATAAATAAAATAAAATATGTATGCGTATATATATACACACTTAAATATAATTAACGTTAATTAACTCTCAACATTATTTAGGTCTTTTTTTATTAATTTAAATACTTCGTAATCTTCAATAGTGAAATTTGTGGTCGTGGTTATGGATTTTTCGTAACTTCTTTGAATACAACTCCAAGGAAGATCATAAATAAATTTTCCATTTGCATGTCTCGAAGATTCTACCATGACCAAATCGGAAATCCCGAAACAGGGTCCGATGCAAGGTGAATCATCTATAGCACAGTTGTAATTTTTGATACGACTTAAAATTGCTTGCGAATGGGCGGGATCTTTACCATCGCCTAAAGAGAATATAAAACTTTCCGTGCATTCAATCCAATCACCTGTTGAATTCCAACCTATTGGATTGTATCCACCAAGTAATTCTCCTGTTCCTTTAACTTTTAAAACGATAAGAGCAGGTCCCTGGTTATCACAAAGTCTATGAAATGTTGAACATTTAAAATTGTCTCGTGACCCTCTTAATAAAAGATTAAAATGACAAGGAACTAAATGACATGTTAACGGATCAAAATTTTTTTGATGATCTATCCAGCTGGCGATTAGAGCGGCATGTCTTGATCCAATTAATTTGGAATCGAGCGCTATCCCACGAGGCGGTACAAGAGTTGTTGAAATGGGTGGTTTGTCCATCTTAAAGTGATAACGTAAAAGATTTTCATACAAATCTTTTGGAAGTAATGATTTGTAGGGTCTCACGTGATTATAAAAATCGGCTCCCGAGATATGATAAAACCTTATGAATTGTATACAATCCTTTAATTTTAAAGCTAATCTAGAAAAATCTTCTAGAGCCCATTCCTTAATATTAAAGGATAACTCAATTTGAGATACGCCCCATTTAAGTAATAATATCCAAACATCAATCTCTTCAAGATGAAGATCATCTCTCTTCAATATTCCGGTAACTAATTTATCTGGCCATTCCATAAATTTTCCACGTTTACCGAATCTTTGTGGATCATTTGAAACCAATTTTATACAGCTTTCTTGAAGTTTGTGAAAATTATCATGTTGAAATATAGTATGACAATATTCATTAATATTTTTCAATAACCAATCATTTCCTTTTGTAATAAAATAATCCTGAACGTATTCCAACAGTTCGTTCAAGCAAAGCTCATCGGCGGCTATCAGAAGTTCCAAGGTTTTCTCCCCATCAAACTTTTCCCACGAAACCGTACCGCTATATATATAGCTTAGGGTGAGAAGAAAAAAAAAAAACAGTTGGAAATTAAAATTATTAGAATTGAACGTTGTGAAAAAATTTTTCTCCATCTTTTTGTAAGAATAAAAAAATAAAGTAAAAAAAACCAATAAAAGCTTTTAATTACTTTAATATGATTTCAAAACTTTCAGGAGTAATATTCGGTTTTGTAAAAACATAAGTGTTGTCTTCGATTGTAGCCCAATCTCTTGATAAAGCATGTCGAAAATAAGTTGAACGTGCGCGGAGAACGACGGAATGCGCCTTAAATGTTTGAACCTTGGGCAATTCGCCAACTTTTATCGATACATTATAATCATCGGTATTTTCAAGCAGCCTCTTGAAATCGTTTGATAATGTTACAAAGAGTTCTGTCGACATATTAAAGTAGTTTTTAAGAAAAAGAAGATGGTAATGTGAAAAAAAAAAAAAAAGCTGTGCTGATGGGATTAGGAACCCTGAAATTTTATAAAGGACAGGATCTGTCAAAATTAGGATTAAAAATTTCGGTACGGAAAATTTCCATATATATGCTAGTGAAGTCCGATAAGATTTTCACGATATATGCATGATTTCTAAAAAGGATTTCTATGATTGGACAGTGATTGACAATGATGATTGTTATTTTATTCGATTACCAATATGATTAGTATTTTTTTCTAGATGAAAAAATTATTTAATTTGAGTTCCTTCTTACATACGCCAAATTCAACCTCTTAACTAATGGAGCAGCATATTAGTTTGTAATCGATAAACGCGTCAGGTCAGAAAAGTTCAAATATATGCACTTACCTGTATTGTTTTTCTGCAAGTTTATTTTATTTTCTAATCAACATTATTTTTAAGACATTCTTTTTTTCCCTTTTATATGATATAAAGATTCAAAGAAAGAATACCACATATCCATTTATAATTATGTGCTAATCAAAGATTGGTAATATAAAAAATACTTATAAAAAAAAAGTTGCGTAAGGGTAAATTTGATCCTTTTTCTTTAAGGTTAAGACCTGCTGATAATAGGAATCATCAAACGTTCATAAATTCGTGCCATGTTAACCCTTTTCAGGATCCTTTGTTTTAGAAAAAGTAGTGAATTCTCATCGATCGCGTCAACAATACCAAATAGGTTAATTGTAAATCAAAAAAACCTTGTACCCGGGATTCCCGATCACCACCGTCAGGTGACCCGGGTCGTGAATTTATTAGACGGGTAAATCACGACCGAGAAACAAAGTAACTAACTCAAAGTCGTTAACTTACTTGTATTTAATATGTCAAAATGTACGATTTGTAAATGGAATTACCGGGTTTGCTATGTATATTTGCGTGTCATTTATTTAAGTATTTCACATTTAATAAATGATTAAGAAACGGATAATTATTAAAAAAAATGGTAGAATATCAAAAATGTAATGAGTGCTATGCTAGCGTTTTATTACGACATTTCCACATTTTTTTTTTTAACTTGAACATTAAGGTAAAACATTTAAACTTAAAAGAGCATTTCTCTTCCGTAATTGTGATAAAATTGTTCAACAAAACAAGAGAACAAAAAATCCTGCATTTGGATTTCAAAATAAATCTACACTAATCCATATTTGCTTCCTCACTATTTCCCTGTATAATAAATAATTTCCATATTCATGCATTCAATGTTTGAACATGAAAATTTGTAATAAACTAAATCACGTGATTCGAAACTCCGGATTCTATTAAATTAAATTTGTAGCTATTCAGATTTATAAATGAGTAATTTGAACCAAAAATTATTTTAAATCTTTCGGCTTGAATCTTTCCGGATTAAATTTTCAACCTTCCGAAAGTCAGAAAATTCAGTAACATTAAATTAAGAAACAAATTTAATCGCATAAATGTTTCTTAATCGGAAGTATAGATATTTAACTTATTTCGAAGTACTGAACATAGAAATGACTTTTTTCTTGATCCATTAAAGGAAGATAAAATCAACTATTTGTAACTAATTGTTATGCACTATTTATTATCAGTTCAACTTACGTAAATAAAAGGAATTAATTATTGATTTTAAAAAAAAAGTTCGGCTTAATAGATCATTATAATTTTTAGCGAACAAAAAGTTCATGAAAAAATACTCATCTTTAGGATTGGTCACGAGCATTATCAAGATGATTTTTATTATTAAAATTGACTTCAAAATTTAATCTTCTTGTTAAAAGATTGTTTGGAATTCCAATTTTAGAAACTTCTGACCGCCCATTACATAATACTAAGTGAAAATCGATAACATACCATTATATTGCATTTCATCAAATTTTTCTCGAGTTTTATGCATTTCAATTTTATTCTTGGTTTCAATAATTCAAAGATCGTTGCAGATACTAACCCTCAAAAAATTGAATTGAAAATAGTTTATAGCTTTTAAAGGAATAGAGTCAATTGATACATATAGTAATTAATTTCGGTTGTAATTCTGGCAGCTATTTCCATCAAATCTCGGTGCATTTACAAGAAAACGATTTCAAAGCTTGCAAACTAATGAATAATTTTCATAAAGATTTCTGAAAACTTTACTAATATTATTGAGATAATAATATAATGGCTTGTGAAACTTTTATATCGTTTTAATGTGATTTTTATTCATCAATGAATCAAAAGCAGATCAATTACCAAGTCGCGTCGTTCTAGTTTGCTAATGGCTTCCACAAAATTCACCTAATCAAAGTTCAATGTTGTCTGCTTACCCACTCTTTCCAGAGACTATGAGGGAATAGATTGGATTCTCTTGAGGTGTCAGACTTATGTACACGTTTTGGATTTCTAAAGAGACAATTCTCCTTATATGCGATCACTCAGAGTCGAAGATGACGCAAAAACTCAATTATTTATAACGTTTTGGCGCTTGTCAAAGCATTTTTACTCGCACAAAAAGTTATCATGTTTATGTACTAATAATTACACAGTGACCAAATGCCTGTTGAAATAAAAATACGTCACAATCTGGGTTTAGGATATTGTAATCTCTGAGAATTTATTAGGAATCCAAATATGAAATTTAAGGAAAGGTTCTTATCGCAGACGTTTGACGTAATAGACTTCATTACTATATTATTAAATTATAATGACACATACTTTTTAAGCGAAAGTAGCTAGCTACCCACTTGTATGCTACCTGTGTTGTTCAACTTAACAACTGGATCTAAAATAGTACTGTAAGGTTTGTAAAGTTGGAAAAAACATATTTTAAAAATATCTGAAAATTTTTGCATAATCAGTTTTTTACCGAAAAATTTAGGAGGGTAATTAAGGAAAATAAAAAATGACTTCTTTATTTTATATATCCTATTAATGCTAATGTTCATAATATTAGAAATAATAATACACCAAATGAAAAAGATAAATCTTTATTTGAAATTGATAAAAATGATTTATTTTATCAAAAATTCCTTTATCAGAAACTTTTACAGAACAAAATGAATGTCAAATTCTCAAATTTCAAAATCTTATGTATCAGATTAAAAATTAAAAACAAAAATTAAATAAGAATTTCAAAGAAAATGGTTTTAAAGAATTTTTGTGACTAAGATATAATTCTAAAGAAAAAAAATGCATTGTAAATTATATAGATTTTATGGTATTAATATTCCTTTTACTAAAAAGATATAATATTTTTTTTATAATTTATTATTATTAAATAAAAATTTAATAATTTATAATTTAATTAAATTTAACCTAAATTCAAAAATATTAGTAAAAAGTCAATAATTCAAGAATCTAACAATAGTAATAATTATAAAAGAAGCTTTAAAAATAAATTTACAAATAGTAAGTAGTAAACTTATAATGATTAAAACTATATCAAATATTATAGAAATCTTAATAAAATAATATATTCTATAATACAAAAAAAATCTTTTATTAAACTAATTTTCTTAATTAATATAAATCAGATATATATTAAAAAATTCTAATTTTAATAAACTACAAATATTAATATTATAATAAATAGATATTAATTTATCATATAATTTTTTAAGTTAAATATTATTAAAAGGTTTTATCAAGGTTAAATATAAAGTTATTAAATTTGAATAGTTAAATGTTAAAACTATTTTTTAGTTATATTTTTTTATTTGAATCAAGATATAAAAATTTATTATTAAATTATTAATAATTAATGTTTAAATTTACTAAGTTAATTTTAAAATTTAATTTAAATTAAAAAAAAAATCATCTCTTTTTCATTAAATAAAAATAATATAATATTTGATAAAAATAAAAGTGTAATAATAAAACTTTTAAATAAAAATTCTTATTTATTTGAAGTTATTGCATTATATATAAATAATATTAATATATATATTAATTCAAAATTATATAGTTTTTATAAATATATTAAAACTTTAATTAAAATATATTATTTTTTTTTTGTAATTCTAAAAAAAAAATATTAATATTAAGAAATTTTCAATTAATATTAGATTATTCAATTGTAAAAATAAAGAATATTATTGAAATTAAATAATTATTTTAATATAAAACTGTTAAAAAATATATATATATTTATTATGCTATTATTGAATATTATTCTTAAAATTATAATAATATTTTTATTTAAAATAAATATTTAATATTTGATTTGTCTAAAATATAACTGAAAAACATTAATAAATATATAGTTAATGTAATATATATCTATCATATTATGTAATTATTTAATCATATTTTATTTTTTTGTATTACACTTTACATTTATGTTTTAACTAATTGATTTTTTATTTATTTATTTTTATTTATATTATATGCATGTTATCATATTTTAAAGTTTAATTACTTTTTTTTTTATTATACTAAACTTTTTATAACATTGATTATTATATTAAATAATAAAATATACTATTTTAATTATAATAAGTCAACATAAAAAAAATCTTGAAAATTTTTAAAAAAAATCCAGTAAAAGATAAAAATTTTGGTAATTATTTTTTTTAATCAGAACTTGTGATTGAAATTAAAAATATTTCTGGTTTTTTTTGTATTACTAATAATAATTATATAAAATATGATAATCTTTTTTTCAAATTTTATCATATTTTATAATATCATTATTATAATATGACTTTAAATTTAAAGAGTTAGAAATGATTCACTTCAAAATGATCAAGCTTCTGATAATAAAGATAATCCTAGCAAAGATGCTAAAAAATTATGTATAAGTAATAATAAAACATTTAAATTCAAATAGCTGAATGAATTTTCTTGGTTATACTATAATAAAATTAATAAAAAAATATATTATATATTATATATGTGATATAAGAAAAAAAATAAATTTGCTACAAAGGGAGCAACAAATATTTCAAGAAAATTGGCAATTAGAGAGCATATAAATATTAAAGATCATAATAATGCAGAGAAATTCAAAAGTTTAAAAATACAAATGGAATCATTACAAAAAGAACTTGCTTTTTCTAATGCAAATATGAATCATATTATTAGTATAATACAGACTGTTTATTTTTTAGCAAAAAAAATTTGCCTCTTAGACTTTTACCATCTATTATTAAATTATTGAAAGAATCAGGTTTACCAGATCTTTTAATAATATGATTATATGTACAAATAATATTTCAGAATATGAATTTTTAAAGATAATATCAAATACTATTAAAAAAGAAATTTGAAATGAATTATTTGATATTATAGCATTTAGTATAATAATTAATAAAAGTATAGATATTACTATTATAAAGAATCTAAATATATATATTTCATATATAACTAAAGAGAAAATCTTAAAAATAAGTTTTTTATGCATTGTATTTTTAACTAATTGTGATGCAGAGAATATTACTAAGGTTATGATTGATATTTTTAAAAGAAAAAAAATTTTATTTAAGCTTATAGCATTTGGTTTTGATAGTACTTTTGTTATATTAGGAAAAAATAAGAGTGTAATCATAAAGCTTTCTAGAATATGCATTTATTCTTTAATTATAATCATTATATTATTTATAGATTAACTTTAATATATAAAAATGCAAAAAGAAAGTTAAATTTTATGAAGAAGTTAAATCTTTAATTAAAAAAATCTATAATTATTTTAAAATTTATATTCACATATTTAACAACTAAAAAAAATCTAAATTATTTTAGATGATCTAACTTTAAAAATAAAAAAATTGTATGAGATCTGATGACTTGTATGATATAAAGCTATTAAAAATATCTGCAATTCAATTCTGATATTACTTAACTTTTCAAAAAATTAACAAATAATAATGGGTGAAAATTATATAAATAACTAACATTTTAAAAAATGCTAGAATTTTTATTTTACTTTTATAATATCTTGAAATATGTAATATAATTGAGTAAATTTTTACAAAAAAGAAATTTAAAATTTTCCAATATAGACTCTATAAAACAAGCTACAATTAATTCTATTTAAAAGAAGTATATTCTAATAGATCAAAATCAAAGATTTAAACAAAATGTTCAAATATTTATAAACGAAACTAATCCATTTAAAAATTCTTTAATAATATATTTGAATAATAATTTTTTTTTTATTGAATAAGATTATGATAAATTTATAATGATTATTTAACAAATATTATTAATGAACCTTAGTATAGATTTCCTAACCAGCAATTATTTACTTTTATAAAAATATTAAATACTCAAAAATAGCTAAATAATTCTCAAGAATTATTAATGTTTGGAGATAATGATCTAGAAATTTTATTAAAGCATTTTGAGCAACCAAATTTTCATAATAATATTCAATTTTCTACACTTTTTGATATTAAAAAATGTAAAGAAGAATGGACAGGATTCAAGATAATAATTATTAATAATTTTTCCTCTAATAATATTAAGGTATTACTTTCTTTATTAATTCAAGATTATAATGATATATTTTCAAATATCATTAAATTAATTCAAATAGTTTATTATATCTCCTTTTCAAGTGTAAAATGTAAGCATAATTTTAGCAAATAAAATAAAATTAAAACAAAGGATAAAAATTTATTGACTATAAATATCTTAGATATGCTGATGCACATTTTTTTAAAAAATCTAGAAAGTAAGAATTTTAATTATACACACATATATACAATTTAAAGTAACCAAAAAAGACGTATAGACATTAAATGATCATACTGTAGTAATCAAATTATTGAAATTATTGATAATAAAGATGTCAGTATAATAATAATTAGATAGTAAATTTTTATTTTTTATAAGTATATTTAACTAAAATAAATTACAAATTTTATTAAAAAAAATTTCCAGCATTTGTAAAATATTCTGAAAATCTGTTGTATCATAATTGAAAAATTTTTAGAATTAAAAAAATTTATCAGTTTTATTAGATATTAACTGAAAAAACTAAGTAAATTAGAATAGATTTTTTACGCTGTAACAAGTTTTTTAATATTACTCTTTTTTAATTTAAAGTTTACTTTTAAAATTATTTATAATTGTATTTATAAAAAAAAGAGATTATATAAGCTCTTTATAATAAAAAGAAGGAAACTACCCTATAATAGTTTTTGAGATAATTAGTTTTTATGAAATAAACAAAGGAGGTAAAGTAATACTAAAAATAAAATACGTGATTAACTTATAAATCACAAATATTAATCATTGCTAAAGTAAAGAATATAAGCTAATTAATACTTTTTTTTTTTAGTGATCTTGGATTTTGAAAGTTAAAGGCTTTTGTTAAAATGTTGAGTGAATTTTTTTATTTTTATTTTAGCAATATTATTTATTAATATTTTTTTTTTTTTTTTTTTCTTTAATAGTATTCTTGATTTTGATAAAGTAAAGGATTTAGTTTTATAGATAAATAATCTATTTTATTTTTTTTTGTTTTAAGAATTTTATTAATGCTCTTTTTTTTTTTTTTTAGTAAATGATCTTAAAATAGTAAATAATTTATTTTTATTTTATTTTATTTTTATTTTAAAAATATTATTAATATTTTTTTTTACAGTAGTCTTGAATTTTTAATAAATTGAAGATTCAGCTTTCATTTAAATAATAAATAATTTATTTTATTTTATTTTTTTATTTTAGAAACTCTATTAATATTTCTTTTCTTTTTTTCTTTAACAATAATCTTATATTTTAATAAGATAAAAGATTTAGCTTTTATTTAAATGATAAGTAAATTTTTTTGTTTAGAAATATTATTAATGTTCTTTTTCTTTTTTTTAGTTATGATCTTAGATTTTGATAAGATAAGTTCAGTTTTCATTTAAATAGTGAGTAAATATTTTTTTATTTTTTTTTATTTTAGTAACTTTATTAATGTTTTTTTCTTTTTTTCTTTAATAGTATACAAATATAATTTAATATATTAAATTTAATTAAAATTAAATTTATATTTAATTAAAAAATCAATTTATAAATTTTAAATAAATTAAAAAAAATGCTAATTATTATAATCAAATTAGACCTTTATTATAAGAAAATTTATTATTACTATAATGAATTATTCTGTATATATAACAAATAATTCATTATAATAAAATGTTATCTAATTAGACTATTCAGAATAATCAATATAATTACGTGATTATAAGTTAAAAATTTTAATTATATTGCTCTTTTTTATTTCTTCCTTTTCCTACCTTTTTTTTAATTTATTTTTTATATTTTTTTTATTTTTTTTATTTTACCTCCCTTTTCTCTAATTTTTTTATTTTTTCGTTGATTTAGTTATTTTTATTTTGTTTAATTTCCCCTCTCTCCTTTATTATTTTTTACTTTTTTTTATTTTTTTTTTAATTTTACTATATCTTTACTTTTATTTATTTTTATTTTTATTATTATTTTTTATTTTTTTAATTTTATCATTTTTTTATATTCATTTTTTTTGTTGATTTAGTTATTGTTTTATATTTTTTTATTTGATTTCTCTCTTTTTTCTCTTTTCAATCTTTTTTTTACTTTATTTTTATTTTTATTTTTTACTTTTTTTATTTTTATTTAATATTTTTACTTTTTTTTTTACTTTTTTTCATTTATATTTTTATATTTTTTTTATTATTATTTTTTTTTTTTTTATATTCATTTTTTTTAATTATTTTTTTATATTTTTTATTCAATTTCACTTCTTCTCTTCTTGATCTTTTTTTATTTTTATTTTTATTTTTAATTTCGCTTTTCTTTTTTTACTTTTATTTTATAAATATGATGCCAGAAGTCTATACTCGACAATCATGTGACTTTGTTTCAAAATTTTCATTGCTTATGTGATATAATATCAGCCAATAAAAATTCAAGAATTTTATACCACGCATACACATTTATATTTTATAAATTGATCATTGCAAAAAACACGACACTGCTTAAAAATCATATCATAAAAACAGCTAAATAATATTTATTACATTCATTTATTATTTATTTATTATCATGTTTAACTAATCTATTATTCTTTCATTATTTTCAGGTAAACAATGATAGGATTTATATTTATTAATAGCCCACTCAGCGGTCCTATCCTTTAATCCTTTATTATATGTGTCTATATACCTCTATGACTTTCGTACGAACTTACGGATGGTCATTACAGGAACGCTAATAAGAACTTATACTAATAAATTGGCAAAATTATAACTACATATCCGTCTTATTTCTCGTTTTGCAAAATCTCAGTATCATTCTATGAAGTTGCACTCACAATAAAACTTTGGATATCATTCGAATATATGATTTGCTTCAATTATTGCTTCTTCTAATATTAATTTTTGTTCACAAAAATCAGGTTATAATATCATGATTCTCCTTGCACAACAATCAGACCTTTCTAGATCAATATCATCTTGTTTTTCAGAGCATTGCTCACACATTAAACGAATACCCTTATCTGGCTAAAGGTTATATTCCTTAAGTACTTACTTGATACCCTTTAGCTTCCCTTTTAATTTATGATTTTTAGAAAATATCATTGACTGTATATACATTTGTTCGTTTTTATCAATATACCAACCATTACGCATTTTAGGCTGTGTTCTTTTAGGCTTAGATTCATTCTCGTTATGATAAGTGTATCAGCTGCTATTGCATTGTGATTTATAGATTAATCAAAACAAAAAACTCCAATACAATCAGGATGTAATATTTCAAATATTGAAATTGCTTGATATACAAGCTATTTTTTTTTTAACAAAAAAATTAATTTTATTTTTTTATAATAACTCTAATCTTAGGTTATGTATCTAATCCAGCATATGTTCCAACTTCCAATATCCATCTGCTTATATAGAATGAAAAACTAAAGCTTCTTTATTTTTGATGTGTGGATTTGCTTATAATTATTCATCAGATAATCGTAACAATTTATAATATGAACAAAGAAAGGCTAAAACTATAATAGAATAATTTTAGTATTATAAGCATAAGATATCCTCATCTTCTCTCATCCAGATTCTCTATTGTCTATCATTTACATAAAAATGGCATTTATCATGCGTTACCTAAACTATTTCTTTTTCTCTCAGATTAAGCTGAGGTTCTATAATAATATCTATTAAATCACCATCAAAATCTTTCATTAATTTCTGATATTCAAACATCCTTTTCAGCCATTCCTTTCTATACATCACTACGTCTAATCATTTATGCCTATCATAATATATTTCTTTCTTTCTTTTATCATATTTATATCCTCACAAATGCATGTAATTTTGACAGGTTTTTTCAGAAATTGTGTCTTTCTTAATATAGTCTGTTAACTTTGAAAATACTATTTCTTCAATATATATTTTCAGGTTTCTAGGGGTACAGGACTCTGAATTTTGCTGTCGTAACTATGCTTGGCAATCTTTCTTAAAATCTTCATCATTTAGCAAACTTTCCAATTTTGCATGTTTCTCTTGACGATAGACAAGAAGTTCTCCTGTCTTTATAAAATGAGCTTCCTATTTTCGTATACACCTTGCAACATAATCACCTTTATTTCACATGGTTTGTGCAATTTGATTACTGGCATCCATCTTATCACAACCATTCAATAATAACTGCATGTATCTACGTATATTTAGATATTATATATGATCATAGATATAAACATTTTTATTTGTTTTTGCAGATTTCGTTATTGAGCACCACTGATTTATTTCATTTAAACGTATTTATAGGTTTCTTGTGATTTCTTCAGTAACTAAAAAAGGATTTTGAAGAAATGAAGATAGAGATGGAATTTTTGATTGTAATGATTGCAATTATTTTGGTAAGGAGATATTAATTAATGCTTTATTACTTAAAAATAATATATCAAGAGTCTTCATTTCCTTTGTATCATGCTCTAATTCTTCCTTTTTTTTTTCTTTCTCCAAGTTGTAATTCTTGAAGTTCCATTATATGTTGCTCTAATATTACTTGTAGCATTCTTATACTAATGAAGAACTTCAAAAATAAGTTTTTTTTCTATTTTTTTAAATTTATTTAAATCTTCTTTCGTCTAATCATTAATATCTTCTTCTATCCAATCTTCAATAACTTCATTCTCTATCTATTTTTTATTTTTCACAGCTTCAGTCTCAGTTTCTGCTTGACTTTTAGATATGTAACGTTTTTTTTTTCTTGGTATTTTACTAACTTGCTTTTGTCTTTTTATTTTATGTAACATTTTTAAGAGCGATACAAAATAAAAATTTTCTCATACACATGTGATAACCTAATAAATTTCTCATGATCACTCGCTTTTCTCGTGAAAGATTAGTTATTATAATTCAAGCTAATACTAAAATTTTATAATTTCAGTCGGAATTATGAAAAATATTGGCCAATAAAATTGCATTTACGTGATATAATTCATTTCAAATTTGAGACTATCATATAAAAATTACCTAACTTTAAATGCTTATAATTTTTTATGTAAACATTTTTTTGAAAAACCAATTGGTAATTTAATAGCATTTATCTTAAAGAATAAAATTACTGGTTTATTTTTCTTAAATTTTTTTTTTTTAAAAAATTTGAAAGTTTTTTAAATGTTACATTTTTATTGTCTAGTATAAACTTCCAACATTATATTAATTAAATATTAATAAAATTTATATTAATTAGTTTTAAATATTAGAAGATTTATTTTGATTAAGAATTTATAAATAAAAATTTAAGTATTAAATTTGTTTTTTTAATTTTTTTTTACTTTTTAATTTTTATATTTTTTTTACTTTTATTCCATTTTATATATATATTTTTTATTTTTCTTTTAAATTTTTCATTCTTTTTTAGTTTTTATTTTTACTTTATTTTTTTTAGTATTTACTTTTCATTTAGTTTTTATTTTTTATATTTATTTTTTTGATTTTTTAGGACCAGCTTTCTTTAAATCTTGGGAACTAACTGGTAAGTTGAATTCCTTTTTTTTAAGATAAATAAGCTTCTTCGATAATGTTTATTAACAATTTTTATTCTTTTTTATAAAACTAGTTCTCTTTAAAGTAATATTTATCTTTCAAAATCTTTGTTGTATTAAAATAAAAATTTGTTATAAATAAATTTGTTAAAAGAAAGTCATTTATATATATGTATTTATAAAATTGTTATTGTATATTATTATATAGCTTTTAACTAGTAAATTCAGTATAATAAAATTTTTAATATAAAAAATCTGTATCACATTAAAAATTTATTATATTATGAAATTTGTTATATCAAATTTATTATAGAAAAAGTTAACTGTATTGTTAAAAATATTTTTATAGACTATTATTTTACAGTTACAATAAGTGGTAGTTTTAGATTTTGATAATATAGAGAATTTAGCTTTTATTGAAATAATAAGTAAACTTTTTTGTTTAGAAATATTATTAATATTTTTTTCTTTAAAGTTATCTTATATTTTAGCAAGATAAAAATTAAATTTAATAAAAATTAAATTTATATTCAATTAAAAAAATTAATTTATAAAATATAAAAAATATTAATTAATTATTGTTAAACTATTTTCATAGATTATTATTAGTCCAGAGCGTAGCGAAAGACTATTATAGTTTAGGCTCAGTGACATAAAATGTCATTCTGTCTACCCGCTTGACCTATAAGATAATGACGTTCAGTTATTGTGTTTGTCAGTGTTGCTCGTGATCATTTTCCAAATCTTATCAAATTTATTTAAAAACTTTTTGCATTAAAAAAAA